>JAJIBD010004660.1:0-207465 GCA_021461705.1 Cryptotis parvus | reverse complement strand
AAAAATTTTTAAAAATTTAAAAAAGTTTAAAAAAATTTTAAAGTTTTTTAAAAAATTAGAAAAAAATAAAAATGAATATATTTAAAATGAATGACATTATCGATGAATATCAAACATACACTACTGTGTGAAAGAAACAAGAAAAAAGAAAAATGCAACATTCAGAAACAGGCGAGATGTGTCTATCATGGTGGAAGACGGAATATTGGCATTAATAATTAGGGAAGGCTTGGTGGTATCATTTTAGGGGAGCTACTATTGGTCTATGTCCTGATCCGGTAGGTGTGAAAACCCTTACAATTTCTCAATGAAAGCACTTTGAAATCCATATGAATATTTAAATTAGTTAATATTTAAATAAAATTTTGTTAAAGTATTATGATTACAACCTCCATATAAGGCCTAGAGTCCCAAAATGGTGGGATGAAGGAAGCGTATTTCAGCTATCATGGGAAATCTTGGGAGGCAGGGCCTCGTGTATTTGAGCCCAGTGGATCAACTCTAAGAAAAGAGATCAGAATTAAAACTAAAACTTGAATTCATTTAGTATGCTAGAGTGAAAAGATCACTGTAGTATAATTGTCCAGGATAGATTTGAGAGCTGCTCCTTGCTCTCCCTGTGCCCAGCGGCTCATGAGGGAGCCCAGGAGGCATGGCGGGTTGTAGCCCCTAGCCTGCCACCCCAGCAGAGCCTCACAACAAAGCCAACTCCCTGGGGGCTTCCATCTTCCACATCCAGACTTTCCTCTCCTCACAACTCCACCCAGCAGACCAGACTATCACAGCCTGGATCATCCACACCCACCTTGCAGCAGTTTTTCTTCAATCCGGCCCAGGTTTGCTGAACCAGAGACTCTCAGACATGGGGCAGAGCTGCTCCTTGCTCTCCCTGTGCCCAGCCGCTCATGAGGTGCCCAGGAGGCATGGCGGGTTGTAGCCCTGGCCTGCCACCCCAGCAGAGCCTCACAACAAGCCAGACGACCCCCTACTCCATGGCGGCCACCATCTTCCACATCCGACTTCCCTCTCGTCACACAACTCCACCCAGCAGACCAGACTATCGCCGCCGGTGGTTCATCAATAAATGCTTTATTCAGAGGTGACTACAAGAGTATGCCACCTGCACGGCAAGCCTGGCAAGCTGCTCGTGGTCGTATTTGATATGCCCAATGCCAGTAACATTTATATTAGGTCATTCCATGACCTAATGTAATGGTTTGAGGCTCTTTATGTTCCTGGAGCAAGCGGATGCCTTTGGGTTCTACTAGCATGAGACAGAACATATGGAGATATTACTGGTGCCCGCTCTAGCAAATAGATGATGAATGGGAAGATAGTGATAGTGATAGTGATAGATTTGAAGGCACACTGTGAATCAGTTAGCCCTTCAGGAAAGTCCATCACTCTCTTCTAACTCTATGGTGCTTTGGAGAAGATCCAGCAGTTTGTTTCTGCGGTCTCCAGTGGGTTCCCAGGCTGCTGTAAAGGTCAGTGGACTGTAAGAGGCTAGGAATCTGGCTACAAAGTTGTCTGGGAGGGCTGAACCCATAGCTGGAGATCCTGGCACATGGTGAACAGCAATGCTATGGGAGGTGGAAATGGAGCTTAAACTCTGAAGAGCTAAGGATAAAACATTCTCAGAAGACTAGTGAGGGTATGGATGGAAGACAAAGCATGCAATCAATCCTCAGAAATTATGATGACATATAGGGATCCTTTGCTCCACACACTGTGCCAAGGAAGGGGTTTCGGGGATTAATTCTGTGGAGAAATTAAGACCCTGAGTCTCCACTCTCTTGTGTTCTTTTCTGCTCTCTCAGTCCTCCCTTCTAATCTTTTTATTTCATGCTTTCATTCATTCCACAGTGAATGGTTATAGTAAACACTGTTCATTGAGCCTGCTAAGAGTTGGCTCTTTGGAACCTATGCAAATTTTCTTCTCTCTTCAAAACTTTTTTTTGAAAGTAAAGTTTTTGAAAATAAAGTTCACAATGTGAGGACCCTGGTTTAGAGGTGAAAGGTTGAACTGGCTTCTTCTTTGGCTTTACAAAGAAGCTTTGTGTGTGTGTGTGTGTGTGTGTGTGTGTGTGTGTGTGTAATGAGGGTGGGAGCAGAGCTCAGGGCTTACTTTTGGTTGTGTGCTCAGGATCACATATAGTGATGCTCAGGGTATGTGGTGCCAGGGATCAAATTGGGGTTGGCAATGTGATAGGACTGTATTGTCTCTCCAGTTCTTGCATCCTAGTTCGAGCCCTCCTCATTCTTCTCAAGCCAATGACTCTCTGGATAAAAAAGAAAAGACAGAGCATATTAAAGTACTTACAAATATTATCTTAGCAATTAACTGTACTATTTCTTCAATAATAAGCAATAACAAAATTTTAAAAAAATGATTATAATAGGTGAAAGAATTAGTGGTGGAGTGCTCCAGTGAACTGACTAAAGCGGAAGATATTTTTTGATTTCACATGCTTTGAACAAGAATATTAAATGAATCTCCATGTCATCAGTCAAATAACAAACCTAATTCCCAATTTCGCAGAGCAAACTTTCTGCATAGTACTTTACCAAATCTTTCAAAAATACCCATTATTATTTTGTTGCAAAGTGTTCATGTTTCAGAGACATGAGACAGAGCGCCTTTTTTTTTTTGACATTTTTCTCAACTTTATTTGGGGACTGGCATGTTAGCAAAAGTAAACCCTGCAACGTTTGATCACTTTTTTTTTTTTTTGCTTTTTTGGGGTCACACATGCAATGATCAGGGGTTATTCCTGGTTATTCCTTGCATGCTGTAAATACTCTTGGCGGTGCCTAGAAGCATAGGAGATGTCACAGTTCAAACCCAGGTAGGCTGTGTGCAAGGCAAACACCCTTCCTGCTGTGCTATCACTCTGGCCTTAGAGCTTGCTCACTTTTCTAGGCATTTTTGGACATTCTTTCCTCCTTATCTTCTTTTCCTTCCTTCACTCCTTCCTTCCTCCCTTTGTTTGCTACTCCTACCCCACTTTGTGTGTGTGTGTGTGTGTGTGTGTGGTGAGAAGCCACACCCCGGTGCTCAGGGCTTTCTCCTTGTTCTGCATTCAGAGATCTCTCATGGAGGGCTCAGGGACGTATATAAGGTGCCAGGGGCTGACCCCTGGTTTGATGCATGTGAGGCAAACTGACCTGCTGAGCTCTCTCTGGCCACTTCCTTTTTAATATTCTTTTAGTCATATTAAATGTTACAATTCTACAGTGTTCCTATCCATTGTACACTCCAAACTATATTCATAAAGAATTTTTTCCTTTTTTTTCAATTTTGGGTCACACTCGGTGAAGCTCCGGGGTTACTCCCGGTTCTGCACCACGAAGTACTCCTGCTGGTGCTGGGGGAGCATATGGGATGCCAGGGACTGAACACTGGTGGGCTGCATGACAGAGCGCCTTTAAGGATGTTTTCTGAACATGAAATCTCGATATTTGACTTTTAAAAAATAATTATTCAGTTTAGATATTTTCACTCCATTCCCCTGTCCTTCTCCATTTCCTCTCCTGCCTTTTCCTCTCCATCTCCTCCCCTCTCATTCCATCCCACCCTATTCTAGCTCATCCCATTCTACTGCATTCCATCCATCTCCACTTTGTCCTGCACATTCCACAGGGATTTTCCCATCCCTGATATTCTATTGTACACTCGACCACTTCCTCATAGTGTCCCTCTATACGGGGAATTCTGGGTCTAGGTGCGGATGTTGGTAGTGTTCAATGTTTTTTTAAATTTTTTTATCATGAATGCTCTACTGGAAATAGTCCTATGGCTTCCCATTCAAACTTCAGTCTGTTTTATCTCAAGTACGAAACAGAGTTCCATTTAGGGAAGAGAAATTTGTTTCTTGTCAAAACTCATTCATTTACACAGCCACACATTTTAAAGCCTAATTAGTCTCTTATTTTAGAGCTTAGCACAACACTAACATTCAAAAGGCCCCTAAATGTATTATGGCAGTGGCTTAAGAGGCTTTGAGCATAACTTACTCATTCATTTATTCAGCTACATATGCGTTTATTGTCTCTTGCACACAGGGCCAGATGTGGGACTGGGGAGTAGAATAGGAAGCCTCGAGATCTCTGACCTCTTCAAGATGCTTCGGGTGCTTTGATCTCGTTTACTTCCTTTTTCATTTTTTAAAGCTCATTTGTAGTTCCCCCTAATTATCAGTTTGTAAGAAATGAGTCGAGGCCCAGATTCCAATTCTGTAGAAGGCATATACATTGGGGAGACTAGCCATATGCCTCAATTGGCACATTTTCTTTTTGTAAAGAAAGAATTTATGTCTTTAATAGAGATTAAAAAATAGAGGCAGTTTTTGTGCTATTGCACAGTGGATGTACTTCTAAAGTTCATTAGTAAAAATCAACATAGGGTAGTTGACACTTAAGATGGGGCAACACTTACGACCAGATAAAACATGGTCTTTGGGATGTTTTAAAACATTTGTTGTTTAGTTGAAATTCATATTGACCTGAAAACAACCTTTCCCCCCTAAATCTAGCAATCTTACACAGTGAGGGGACAATTAATGATCAAAGGCAATAGAGCTGAGGGTGGTCCACAGAATTGAGTTTACAGGAGGTTTGGCTTGGGCGTCTGGATAGAGAGTGTGTGGGGACTCTGGTGGAAAGAAGCTGCCACTTTGGTGGTGGATGTGGTATTAATACAATATAAGCATGAAACCTTTATTAACAGTATCATGAATCAAACTACCTTAATAAAATTTAGTATGGGAAGGAAAAACTCAATCTAGCAATTATTTAGGCATCATAAAATTTACAAAGTGGTGGAAGTTTTTAGTAGAGTCTAATTCAATCTAATTCTAGCCCAGTCAGAGCTGCAGATAAAGGGGGGTCTGAGATCCTTTAGGACCTGAAATTCTATCCTGACTGTTCCAAAACAAAACAGAACAGAAAAAAAATATAAAACAAAGCAAAGGAAAACACCAAGATTATCAGTCAAGATGACTAGACTAATACGAATCTTTTAGTGAAGTGTGATACTGGTATTAGAAATAATATGCCAAGGACCAGAAGCCTTCCAAGGTCTTTTTCTTTTTATTAGTCATCCGAACTAGAATAATATTCTTGAATGCAAATTTGTTCTATAGAGGGCATGGCAGTGCTTCAGGTGAATCTCTGGGTTCACAGCACAAACACTCCTTTACATAATGTTTATCTCGGGGACTAAAACTGTTCCAAGAGAACTTCTCTCACTTGCCAAGAAAGATCTATTTTTAAAAACTCTTATTATATAAAAAAACCCTATTTAAATATCATGGCAATAGTCCCCAAGGAAAGGTGTAGTATTATAAAGAAAATTGTAAGATTAAAATGATTTGGGAAAGAACTCAGGGAAAATTCTCTTTGCAGCTGAGACTTTCTGAACTTATATACCCAAGTAACTTCAAAGAGATGCACTACTCTGCATTTTAAAGTTATTGGTACATGAATATTTTACAGTGAATTGAAAGAACAGATGTTCTCGTATTTTCCCCTCTTGCAAATTTTGAAAATAATCCTTAAAATGCCTTCAATATTGCAAAGTGCTTAACCTTTGCTCTGAGATAATTACAGGTAAACATCTTGATACCCAGTAGGTAGGTTTTTAAAAGATGTTCCAAAATCACCTACAAGTCATGTTCAACTATTTCTGGCAACTGGTGGAGTCTACCACAGAGCAGATAGAAAGAAGGACAGAAGAGAGAGAGAGAGACAAAGAGAGAGACAGAGAGAGAGAGAGAAAGGATTTGCTTAACCTAAATGCCCATAATGTCGCTGACAAACTTTTCATCAAAATTTTCATCAAAACTTCCTTGAGACCACCGTTACCTTGGAACTAAAAAGGCAGAATGATGAAATCAACTGCAGATGAAAGGGTAGATGGAGCTGGCTTAGTTGCAAAAGAAATGGAAGGAAGGAGAGCTCGAACTCTGAGATACTCTCAAGAGGAGGAAAGTTTTGGGTTGGCTGCACATGATCATGAATTCTGGAGCCAGGAAATCTAGGAAAACTAGAAGAGTCATTGCAGTCCAGGCTGTAGAAACTTTTCCCAAAGCCAGGGATCCCATTTCTCTGCTCAGTTGGAGGGGATTAAAATAATTGCAAAAGAACTAGTCTAGGATGAAGTTTTGCCAACTCTGCTTTGCCAACTCTGTGATTCTGTGGTTCACAAAATTTACCAACAGTATAGCCTTTTCAACCATGAATGTTGGGTTGATTCTGATTTCTATTTGAATTCAAATCTACTTGTGATAGTTACTGAAGTTCAGATTTAAAAAAAATATTTCGTTACCATCAATTACAATTATTAATGGTTGGGTTTCAGGCTTATAGTGATTCCACATCAAACACCAATCCCTTCATCAGTGACCACTTCTCTCCACCAATGGTCCTCGTTGATCTCCCACACAATAGCTGGTCTCTATGACAGGTTCTTTTTAAAAATTTTTATTAAACCACCATGAGATGCACAATAACAAAAATGTTCATGATTAGGTTTCAGTCATACAGTGTTCCAGCACCCATCCCTCCACCAGTAGCACATTTCCCACCACCAATGAATGACAGGTACTTTTAAAGATACATTTTGGGTACTGTGGTTTAAAAACACGGTTACTGGAAGGGCTTCATGCATTACACTTCACCACCTTTCAGCATCTCCTCCTTCTCCTGAGTGATAACTTCCTTCTGCCATTATCGTAGTATTCGCCACCTGTCCTATCCCCACGGCCCTTCTACTTGCCAGATTTCTTACTGAAATCTGGTATTGAATTTCATGCTAGGCCTGGATACTATAAAACATGACCTGCATTTGGACACCCAGTGTGACCTTCAGCCTACGAGAAAACAAGAGTTTCTGGCAAAAAGGAGTAAAAGCAGTGTGGGTGCATGGTCTGGGTGGTGGTGGCCTGCTTGAGAGGTGGTGCAGGACGTAGACTACATGGTGGAGAGCGATGGATGGATGGGTAGGTGGTGGCCGACTCTGGCTAGATAGGGGTGATATATTCAGAGTCCCTGCAAGAGAGCCACTGGGGGTCTTCTCCACTCAACAACTGTGAACACCTTTAGTTTCCTCTGGTCTAGAGGAGGGGAGGGAACTCTGAAGGTAATATTTTTGGCTTCCTGCATTGGGTGGATGGGACCACAAAACAATTCTATCGACAGAGTGATCTATTCTCCTCAGTCTCACTCAAGAAATAAAAATGGAGCTGCACAATGAGTATATTTATTTTTTTTTGCATTATTTTGATTCTACTTTAAGGTCTAACCCCATAGTGCTCAGGATCACTCCTGGCTGGAATTGAGGAACATATACAGTGCTGGGGATTGAAACGGCATGCATGGCAAGCACCTTCCACATTATATTATCTTTCAGGTCTCCTGAGTGATGACTTTGGTAGCTCAGATGTTGGAGCTGATGCTCCTAAATCAGCAGGGATGAGGGCAGGTTGGTGTGGGAGAGAGGAGACGTTCTCTACCCGCCAAGCACCTCAACAGAGGGTTGCCTGCAACCTCAGAGGACTCACAGACATGAGCCGGGGCATCTCCTTCTCTCTGTCTGCAGCTCACTGGAACTTACTTAAAGTCAAACATGGAAACTTATGATTTATCCAGTAATCACCAACAGTGTAATCAATGTTGGAGAACAAACTCTGATGGTACCTTCCCTTTTCTCCCAGAACCCACAATATATTTGTGCACGAAAAAATATTTGTGCATGAAACTGAGCTAATAACCTCTGAGGCGCTGGGCGAGAGTCTCAGAGAAGCTCCCCACAGTAGCTGTGGAGCAAAAGTGCTTCATAAAGCACTTGGTAGCACTTGGCCTTGGTAGCACTTACAGATATTAAATCAAGGCTTTCATGACTATGGTTTAGTTCCCACCAGGGCAAAGTCATAACTTCCTCCTATTCCCATCACACTGGATGTGGAAATTATCTTTTTCAGGGGACACAGCTTCCTAGCTGTGGCTGTGAACACAATGAATTTGTGTATGTGTGTGTGTGGGGGGTTATCAATCCCCCAAATCCTTTATTTTGGAATTCTACTTGCAGGAGTTTCCATATTTAATGACATGCTATGAAGCAGGATAAACATGCTGGTAGGGTTGACTCATCTTTTCTTTCCCCTTGGATCAGGAACCTGAGAAAACAGGTGTGGGAAGCAGGTGGCGGCTCTGGTGAGCAGGATGCTGTTCGGCCCTGCTTCCACAGCCCCAGTGGGGTGGAGTGTGTGTGTGTGGGGAGGGGCCTCTCTCTCTCATTGCAACCCAAGCAGGTCTGAGGAGAAGGGGCATGGTGTGTGGTGTGCCTCAAAGCAGTTCTCTCAAAAGCTCTTCCCATCACGACCAGAGCAAGGCATTTTCCATGGCAGTGGGTAAGAGACTGAGATTGTGGGGGACCACCATTCTGATGATTGGATGCAGGAGGCTGAGGAATGCACTACTCAGAGACCGAGGACCTACAAAAATTAATGAAATCTCCCACAAGTGCTCTTGGCTCTCTTGGCTAGAGGAAAAGAGAGTGGCACCAAAGACTACTCGGAGCTCTTTGCAAGAATAACAGCATTCTAGATGGGATGAGAACAATGGCCAAAAGCAAAGTGGAAAATGAAAAGCCTTCCAAAAGGGTAGCAGAGATGGGAGGTGACAAGTGGCCAGGGGAAGAACACAACATTCTACTTATGCTTGTGCACCTCCACTATTTTCATAGGCAGCTTTGTGGTGATGTAGAATGAAGTAAGTGATTAAGATGAAATGAGGAGATTTAGATGAAGCAAGGAGGCGAGGAAATACAGGAAGGATTTTCACAGGTCTTGAGGCTCTGGTTAAAGACAGCAATGTAAAGGCTCAATTAGTTCTTTTTCTTCCCTAGAACTTGACAGAAAACAGGACAAATGAAAAATGGTTGGAGGGCCGAGCGATAGCCCAGCTGGTAGGGCATTTGCCTTGCACGTGCCGGCCTATGCCAGCTCCGGGGTTCGATCCCCGGCGTCCCATATGGTCCCCCAAGCACCGCCAGGAGTAATTCCTGAGTGCAGAGCCAGGAGTAACCGCTGAGCATTGCCGGGTGTGACCCAAAAAGCAAAAAGAAAAAAAAAATGGTTGGAGGAAGGAGAAAGCCCTTTACCTCTAATAAAACAATGGAAGAGTCCCAACACCCAACCACACAGTGGAGGATACCCCAAAGACTGAAATATGGAGGATCTTGAGAGAGGAATGGAGACCTCCTCTGGATGTGAAAAAGGAAAATTTTCCTAAACATGAGAATTGCCATACTGATAGGAATCTTTCTCATTCCTTTCAGAATGAGTTTGTGGGTCACTAAGTGGCTAGGAAGATCCCCAAGAATGGTGGGAAGTTGGTACTGAAGGTGCAATCTTTGGGGCTAGAATTTCCATTGTGTGAGACACACTCCCAGTCCTGGGCAATCTCAGGTGGTGGGAGGGTCCAGGGAGCTCAGGAGGCAGAATTTGCTATTTACTAGACAGCCTGTCATTGAAAAGGCTTTGTTGTAAACAGTCTGGGCCAAAAATCCAAAGAGAAATAGTGATCCAAATGCATAGGAAATAAAGGATTTAATGAATGAGAGTTTGAGACAAAAAATCTGCTCCAACGTTTTAGCATCCCTCGACTAACTTCTTCCCTCTCCTAAAAGAAACTTCAGTCATAGAATCTGATATCTTTCAAAGTCAGTTATGAACACAAAAGAACCCACACAAGAATTATAGATCATGCAAAAAAAAGGAGACATATGACTTACACAAGGCAAAAGTGTAAGAGACATCTTGATTAGATTTGAAATATTCAAGATGCTTCACTCTGGTGTGTCTGGTAATGCCAAATTAAAGCATTATTTCTTTTGTAAAAAAAATAGACTTGGTTGTGGACTTGAGTTAGCCAAGTAAATATTTTCTTGGCAGTGTACAACACCAGTACAAAATGCCTATTATGCATAGACTATAATTACAGCATTCAATTAACATTCTCAAGTGATTATCATTTCTGGCCTGGTAGTAGTTGGGATTTGGGAGATAGAAACTCTGCCTGATGTCTTTCCCTGGAAACCACTGACTGATATTTGAGTTAGGAGATTCGACGTGGGTGTACTAGGATAGAGGGGAGAGGGGAAGTGTGAATTGTGGCAAGTTTAGCACAACTCATTGTAATTCATTGTCCAATTTTTTTGTGTGTGTGAAAAGTAATTCCAGCTTGCAATCCAATGGTCAGCTTATGATATTAGTTTAGTTGACTTATTTATGGAGCATGAGGGATTTTGATCATTTTTTTCTCTTAGAAACATAAAGTGGAAGGAATATCCAGATTATATGTGTCGGGGCCCTCACCAGCAGTCCCCGCACAAATGAGGGAGACCTAGATCTTGCTGAACTTCACCCCTGTGGAAAACGAGAGGGATGGACTTGGGAGAAGCTCTGCCTTGCCACTGCTAAGAAAGGAAAGAAAAAAAACACCGACGGCAGAGGTGAGTTCTGGATAGCAGTACTCATTTTACTGAACACAGTTTAAGCCTTTTATACAATATTTTGGTGGAGGGGGTACAAGTACAAATCACAAGGCATTTGCAAGCTCCTAGGTCATTGCAACAGATAACAATCACGGATTTAGCATCTGCAAGGTAACATTTGCAAGGTAACAATCATTGATCTACATATTCCTGTGATCAGAAGACCAGGCCCATCCTGCCTCACCTAAGATGTAAATCATTTGCTTGCCAGTCTCCCCATTGGATAAGCACAGATGCCTTTCATGTGGGTGTAAATGCTTGAGCATCCAGAAGCTCCACTGCCCTGAGAACAGGGCCTGTTTCTGGGCCCTATCCCCAGGGCCTTACAGCAGAAAGTGCCAGGCCCCAATACTAGCTGAGTAGAGCCCAACAATATGGACCTTTCTTAAACAGTGGTGGGCAGGGATTTATTGAGTGTCTACTATGAGTGATTTGTGATTCCGTCTCAAGTTTACAACCATCCTGAGATAAAATGTCAGTATTATGTTTTTTCTTTGTGTGTGTGTGTGTGTGTGTGTGTGTGTGTAAGTAAATGTGTGTGTGTGTGAGCACTGTGATTAGGGATCACTCCTGGTGGTGCTAGGGGAACCATATGCAGTGTTGGGCTCAAATTGGGATCTGCCGTGTGCAGGGCAAGTGTCTTGACCCTTATCTCCCAGTTCCAGTGGTATTCCATTTCACAGATGAGCAAATGAATTAGGGAAGTTGGGGTTAAGTCGCTGATTTAATAGTGATTTAATATAGCCATTGGAGGAGCTGAGATTAAAACTTAGGAGAAAATGTACCAGTTAGAGTCAAAGGATTATATTGAGCATTCACCATTCAGATGTTTTTTTAGAAGAAATTTACCTATTTAAAAACTTTTTGTGGAGTTCAAGGCAGCAACACAAATCTTGTGTTTACTGTTTTCTGCTGCAAAATAGTCAAAAGAGTATAAGCGAAAAAGAATGAAATGGCCAAAAAATATATAAGATGAGAACAGACTTATGCAAGAAATCAGGGAAGGAAGCTTTGCATTCACTACAATAGTACTTTAGTACTTTACATTTATTACAATAGTACTTCATACAGACTGCAGTGGAGCTATGTGTACAAATGGAGTTAAGATTATGGGGATCGCCCAGAACCTATGATTCTAGCCCATTAACATCTTTCTCTCTTTACAGGTTTGCGATGTACCTGTACATTGCAGGTTTTACAGGTTGTACCTGTACATCTCAGGCTTTATAGGTTGTACCTGTACATCGCAGGTTTTACAGGTTTTCTCTTTTACAGGTTTACCTCTTTCTAGGTTTGCGATGGGAGTTTCAGGGAACCTCCAAGGTGTGTATATAAGAAAGAATGTCATCCAGGCACACTCTCCTGCCTCACACTGATAGGCAAGGTGACCAAGTGGGAGGAGTGTCCTATGTGACAGCTTTGAACTCTGGCTGTGGTGGATTCCGAAAGAGGCAGGGTTTGCATAGTATTCCATTGTGTACTATGCAGCTGTTAGGAAAAAATGAAGTTATAAAATTTGCCTATAAATGGATGGACATGGAGAAGATTATGTTGAGTGAAATTAGCCAGAAGGAGAGAGACAGATACAGAATGACTGCATTTATTTGCATGGCATAAATATATATGTACATATTATGATACCAATATCCAAGGTCAAGTGAAACATATATCAGCAGGTCTTGTCAAAGGTGGAGATTATCACAAACGTGTGGGAGTCAGAGTTTAGGTAAGACAGAAAATGGAACAGGGGGCTAACAATAGTCGAGGGTACTAATGCCAACCTAGAACTGAGCATTAAATAGAGGCAAAAGGATACAAATGACAACCTTTTAATGTATGTTCTGTAATCCATAGTCTGGAAGGGAAGGAAAAGAGAAAGAGAGAGAAAGGGAAAGAAATAAAGAACCTGCCATGGAGCAGGGCTGGGGGAAGGGGGAGGGGAACCGGGGATGTTGGTGGTGGGAGATGGGCACTGGTGGAGGGGCGGGTGCTGAAACACTGTATGACCAAAACCCAAACATGAACTTTTTAATTGTAAAAAAAAAAAAGAAATAAATAGCCCAGAAGCACGCTAATTCATAAAAAAAAAAAAAAAAAAGAAAAGAGGCAGGGTTTGGTCTTGACTCTTTTATGATGCTCAGCATTAATGTTTGAGAGACCAACTGTTTACTGATGCTGAAGACACTGAGAAGAATCCCACAGAGTCTGATCTTCCATGGTTTCTGATCTTTTACGGAGGTGAGGAGTAAACTGAGTGCTGATAAATGACCATGAAGTCCTCTTAATGATAGGGAAAGCCAAGAAGGCAGCACTCTATATGAGGTGGGAGAGGAAGGGTCTTCTCAAGAAAGGTGAGAGTGAATTACATGTTTGGGCTGATAATGTCAGTGTTACTCTGTGGAGAGGGCCTCGCTAAATGAATGGAGTAAGCGAGACTGACGGGACAGTGGGGCAAATACTTGGGGAAGACTGACCCAGAACACCCTTAGGGGTTGCACTTCCAGAACTATAAGAAACATTTTCTGGAGTTACTAGCAGTGTCTGAACAGAACAGGGCAGTTTTATGTTCTTTGGAGGGTCCTGGGATGTTCCTGTGGTCAGTAATTACCATGGGAGTGATTCTGTAGTAAGCACCATGGGGGAAAACTCAGAAAGAAGTAGGGATTTCTGCCCTTAGGAAAGAGGTTAACACGGACAGCAGGTTAATATGGCCTCGAGGCCTTGAATGTGCACTGATAGTCGAGTAGATTGTGCCTTATACTGGGGTCTCAATAAATAGGACTAAGAAGCAGATAGCATGGGATTTCCCCATCTATAAGTGAGGAGATTTAATATTCCCTCTGATACCTAGTTCTGTGCAGCAGTGGGGTCTGGCACACTCAGTATAAGCTCAGCTACTTATACATGGAGTGGCCATCATCATCATCATCATCATCATCATCATCATCATCGTCGTCATCATTGTCATCGTCGTCATCATCATCATCATCATTATCATCATCATCATCATCATCATTGTCATTATTTGGGATTTTTCTCTTCCAAGTCCAACTTTGTCTTCAGCAATGACCTCTTCTTGACCAGTAAACAAGTAGAGAAGGAAACAAATCTAAATTTCATTTGTACAACATGTTTTTGTTTTTTTGTTTTGTTTGTAGAGACACACATGGAAGTACTCAAGGCTTACTCCTGGCTCTGTGGTCAAGGATCACTTCTGGCAGGGCTAGAGAGACCATATGTGATGCCAGGGATTAAACCCAGGTCAACTGCGTGCAAAGGTGAGCACTGTACTCACTGTACTAGCTCTTGAGTCCCCCTTGTACAACATCTTCAAACCTACCCATTTCAGTCTTTCAATCTTTGGTCATGCTCTATGGCCTCTCATTTCTTGAACTGGCACACACTCCTTGTGGCTGGAACTCTCTTCCTTGTTTTCCCTCGACTGACTCATCTTTCTGCACTCAGCTTAGATGTCACCTTGGTCCCCACCTCTCTCTGTGGGGAGTCCCTCTCACCTGATCTCCGTCATTGTAAATCATAGCCCTTCTGCTCCCAGTCTTCTAGACCGTGGGCCTGGGGCTGGAGGTGGTGTTTCATTTCTCTTGACCTGGACCTCATGATGTAGTAGGCTTGAAAGTGTTAGATGAAGAGGATCCTGAAACAGAAACTGTGGAACACTGGAGGGAAATGTATTTTAAACCAATCTTGACTTACTGTGCACACACACACACACACAAACCCAGAAGTTCTGAAATTTAATATACACTCACGATTCATTTATATAAGCAAAGCTTACCACCTTGGGGTCTCTTCTGTCTGGCTCGTTCTACTAGGCTCTGAGATGCAAAGATGAGCAGGAGAGTCAATATCTGTTCCCCAGCTGTGGGAGTGTGAATGTCACAGTACCAGGGCAGCTCTTTAGAAGTCAGAACCAAGATCATTTCATGCACAGTGAGGTGCTGGGCTTGTTTTCTGATCCATAATCCCCATAGCTGTCCTCTGGTCCCTGTATTATAAAGACCTGGTCTGCTGATCAGCTGGGGAAATATATGAGATGGACTTGGTGCCTTCACAATAGAAACAGAATTAAACATAGAAAGACCGAGGGTCAGGAGACTCAGGTCCTTGTGTGTTGTGACACAATAAAGAAGGTTATGAAAGGTTAGAGAACTTTGTGCAACTTTCTCACTTTCCTTTGAGACAGGTTTCAAAGTTTTGCAAGTTCCTGCTTACTCAAAAGGGGCAGGGAAAGATGAGATGATCCTGAAGGTTCTTCCCAGGAACTGTACTGTACAGTTTGAAGCACACCCTAGAATCCGTCAACAGGAACACTTTGATTGGGATAATACCCCCACGAGTGACAAATTGGGTCTTCCTTCTTCCCAGCTGTGTGATTGGCAGATCTTGCTACAGCGTCTGGTTTAGACAAAACATGGTGCAACCTTGGAACTCTTGGAACTTTATTGTCCATTGGTTTCACCATCTTCATGTCTACATGAAAATACACAAACTAGAACAACAAAGTGACTTCTGGAAAAAAAAAGGTGCAAAATTCTGAGCACAGGGTGGTGAGTGTGTTGATATGGCCCCTAATTCTAATTAGAGAAAGGAAAAAGAATGTCAGGAGTCTTCAGTGATTCACATCTTAATAGCCTGGTTATAATTTATTAATCCCTTTCATCAAATTTTCAGCATCCCTTTCCCCAGGAGTCAAGAGTGACTCAAGTATATTTATTGTTTCTTGGTGGGGTGTCATTAAATATTTGGCATCTCCTAAAGCTGTTGGAAAACTGGATTATCGGACATGTGAGAGCACACAGATTCTGAAGGGAAAAGCTTGAACCGATGAAACATTAGGCCTAGGAGTGATATGTACATACACATGGGTTTATTCTTTAAAGTATTGATGGCCCCAGGTTTATTTCTAATGCTGTCAGTGCAACTCTGCCACTTGATTTCTTCTAGGAATATTCTTCTAAGGTCCAGATCACTGCCTTTCCTTCAAGTGGAATAGCAGTATGAGTTGGAAATGAATCATGTTTTTCCAAATTTGATAAATGTCTGTTATAAAATGATTACCACAATAAAATTAGTAAGCACATCCATCCTCTCAGTCACCACTGTTCACATATATTGGTACCTGTGTGTGAGAACATTCAGATTTACTTGGCAAAAGTCAAGTAAACAATAGTGCTGTTACCATACTGAAAATGAGATCATTAGACCTAACTGATCTTATAAATTAAAGTTTGCAATGTGTTCAACCACCCTCTATACTACGGTCCCTGGGAACCAGCATTCACTTAATTTTTGTGCATTTAACTTTTTAGATTCCATATATAATTTTGGTCATACAGTATTTGTTTTTCTCTGTGGAACAATTCACCTGCACAGTACTCCCAAATTTGTGGCTAATGGTTGGATTCCCTTCTATTTGTTTCAGAGACATAATGATTGCATTGGAGTCATTATCTATTTATGTGTATATACAACTTAATTATACATGTATTTACATACAGGCGCACAAACATACATGTACATTTATATATATAGATCATTTCTATCAATTGTCTTCCCATTGTTCATTATTGATTTGCTCCAGGGGCACCAGTAATGTTTCCATTTGTCCCTGTTCGTGCTACTATAGCCCAAGGGCATCTGCTTGATCCAGGAACATGAAGAGTCTCAAACTATTCATTCAGGTCATGGAAATGAGGTATATTATATTACTGTTTTTGGCATATTGAATATGGTACTGGTAGCTTGCCAGGCTCTGCCGTTTGGGGGGATACTCTCGGTAGTAGGTAGGCTCTCAGTTCTTGCATTTACTGATGTACTATAATGGGGAGAGCCAGTAGCAGCTCTATCCCATGTATCGGTGTCTCCCATGGCCGACAGCCTGGGAGGCAGTTTGTGGGCAGATCCACTGGGCCTCCCTGGCGGGACAGAGGTGGGTGAAAGGGAACCCAGCTCCATCTCCATGGAAACCCGGTGACTTTAGCTGCCAAGACCCACATACCTGGACTTGAAATAGGCTTCGCTCTAGGGTGGGGCTCTGGAGCCAGGCTTGAGATTGGCTTCTCTCTTGGGTAGAGATCTGACGAGGTGTGGAGTCCAGACATTGAAAATGGCTGCCATCATGGTGTGGGGGGTCCTCTGACTTCTTCCAGGCTGAAGTCCATGCTGAAGGCCTGTTTCCTGGGCTACAAACGAAGGACTTCCTTCCTTCCTTCCTTCCTTCCTTCCTTCCTTCCTTCCTTCCTTCCTTCCTTCCTTCCTTCCTTCCTTCCTTCCTTCCTTCCTTCCTTCCTTCCTTCCTTCCTTCCTTCCTTCCTTCCTTCCTTCCTTCCTTCCTTCCTTCCTTCCTTCCTTCCTTCCTTCCTTCCTTCCTTCCTTCCTTCCTTCCTTCCTTCCTGCATACATATATACATACATACATACACACATCACTGTATCACTGTCTTCCCATTCATCTTCGATTTGCTCTAGCGGGCACCAGTAACATCTCCATATGACCTGTCTCATGCAAGTAGAGCCCAAGGGAACCTGCTTGCTCCAGGAACATAAAGAGCCTCAAACTATTCCATCAGGTCATGGGAATGAGGTCTATAATTGTTACTGGTATCCGGCATATCAAATACGACACGGGTAGCTTGCCAGGCTCTGCCATGCGGGTAGCATACTCTTATAGTCATCTCAAAATCCAACATTTATCGATGAACCGCGCGGCACAAGTGGCCACACAAGCTGGGCTGTGATAGGCTGGTCTTCTGGGTGGAGTTCTGACAAGTAGGAAGTCCAATGTGGAAAATGGAGGTTCTCATGGAGTGGGGATTGTCTGGCTTGTTATGAGGCTCTGCTGGGCCAGATTAAAAGACTGCAGCAGGGTGGATCTCGATGAGCCAAATAGTGAGCCAAATATCCTAAAGAAGACTTTTGGAGATCAAAATTTCTTGGGCAAGTGGATCTGAAGAATGACTGCTTGCATAGACTATATCATTGCTGGAGGTGAGAATCCCAGGTCTATCTGAAGTGATTTTCTAATTTTGTATTGCAGGTTTCAGCAATGTGGTTTTCCTGGTCTGTCTGAAGATAAATTTATTTCTCAGCTCATTTAAAATTCCAGGAGAATTCTGTCTCATAGACCTTTTAGGTCTCGTAGGAAGCAGTCCCATTTTCTTGCTGACTGTAGCTAAGGGTCAGTCTTAGCTCTAGAAATACTATTAACCTCAAAACAAAAGCAAGAGTGTGTTATCATGCTTCAAATCTTCATGCCTTTCTCTGACTTGTTTAGATAATGATATATCTTCCTTTTGAATATATAACCAGAAGTGGAATTGAGGATCCATAGTAGTTCTAATTTTTTTAATTTTTAGGGGTCCAAGGGTGGTTCCTGTGATTCTTGGTGAAGCAGGCCACTGGATCAATGTGAGGGTTTGAGACTGATATTTTGCTTGGGTCTGGGAGAATCAGGTCTTGGCTCCAGGGCCACTTTGCTGGTGTTTGAAGCTCCACGACAATGTGTCAGGGTGCATGGAACCATGGTCAGCTGCATGAAAATTATGTTTTTTTTTATTTTTTTATATTTTTAGGTCACACACCACTGCTCAGGAGTTACTCATGGCTCTGCCTTCGGGAATTACTCCTGGTGGTGCTTAGGGGACCATATCGAATGCCAGGGGATTGAACCTGGGTCTGCTGTGTGCAGGGCAAATGCCTGCCCAGCTGTGCTATTGTTTCAGCCTATAAAGTATATGTCCTAACCTTACTATATTTCTGACCTCCATTTTATTTACTTATTTATTTATTTATTCATTCATTCATTTATTTATATATTTATTTATTTTATTAGGTTTTATTATTTTATTTTTATTTTTTTATTTTTTTATTATTTTTTTTCAAAACCAACTTTATTTTTTTATTTATTTTTTTTTAATTTTTTTATTATACCACCGTGAAACACACAATTACAAAGGTGTTCATAATTGGTTCTTGGTAATACAGTATTCCAGCACCCATCCCTCCACCAGTGCCCCATTTCCACCACCAATGTACCCCTCCCCCTCCATCCCCACCCACCTTAATAGCAGGTACCCCAGTTTCCTCTCTTTCTCTCTCTATCTCTCTCTCTGTCTCTGCATCTCTCTCCCTCTTATTTTTACACATTATGGCTAGCCCTGCAGATATTTAGAGTTTATCACTTAAGTCTCTTTGTGTATATTCAGTGGTGAGTTTTAATCTGCCATTACCATTTCCCATATTTATTAAAACACTGGTATCTATATCCTATTAATGAATGCAGTCATTCTATATCTGTCCTTTTCCTTCTTTTTTTTTTAAAGTATTTTATTATACCACCGTGAGATATACAAATAAAAAGATATACAATTAAAAGGTCATGTTTGGGTTTTGGTCATACAGTGTTTCAGCACCCGTCCCTCCACCAGTGCCCATCTCCCACCACCAACATCCCGGTTCCCTCCCCCTTCCCCAGCCCTGCTCCATGGCAGGTTCTTTATTTCTTTCCCTTTCTCTCTCTTTCTCTTTTCCTTCCCTTCCAGACTATGGATTACAGAACATACATTAAAAGGTTGTCATGTGTATCCTTTTGCCTCTATTTAATGCTCAGTTCTAGGTTGGCATTAGTACCCTCGACTATTATTAGCCCCTGTTCCATTTTTCTGTCTTACCTAAACTCCTGACTCCACACGTTTGTGATAATCTCCACCTTTGACAAGACCTCCTGATATATGTTTCACTTGACCTTGGATATTGGTATCATAATATGTACATATATATTTATGCCATGCAAATAAATGCAGTCATTCTGTATCTGTCTCTCTCCTTCTGGCTAATTTCGCTCCAACATAATCTTCTCCATGTCCATCCATTTATAGGCAAATTTTATGACTTCATTTTTTCCTAACAGCTACATAGTATTCCATTGTGTAGATGTACCAAAGCTTCTTTATCCAGTCATCGATTTTAGGGCACTCTGGTTGCTTCCAGATTCTGGCTATTGTGAATAATGCTGCTATGAACATAAAAGTAGGGATGGTGTTTCCGCTGCGTATTTTTGGTTTCCCAGAGTAGATTCCCAGGAGTGGTATGGCTGGGTCAAATGGGAGTTCAATTTCTAGTCTTTGGAGGAAAGTCCCATATTGTTTTCCAGAAAGGTTGTACCAGCCCGGCATTCCCACCAACAATGGATGAGTGTCCCCTTTTCCCCACATCCACGCCAGCACTTGTTGTTCTTGCTCTTTTGAATATGTGCCAGTCTCTGTGGTGTAAAGTCCACATCTGGACTTCTCTCTCCTCAGAACTCCACCCAGCAGAGCAGCCTATCATAGCCCGGCTCGGCGTGGCCACTGCGGCGCGTGGTTCATCAATAAATGCTGGACTTAGAGATGACTACAAGAGTATGCTACCCGCATGGCAGAGCCTGGCAAGCTACCCGTGTTGTATTTGATATGCCAAATACCAGTAACAATTATAGACCTCTTCAGGAATGGATTGAGGCTCTTTATGTTCCTGGAGCAGGCAGGTGCCCTTGGGCTCTACTAGCATGAGACAGGACATATGGAGATGTTACTGGGGCCGCTCGGAGCAAATCAATGATGAATGGGAAGACAGTGATACAGTGATAACTCTTTGGATATATGGTCTATAAACTTTTACTATTATGTAAATATATTCATTTTTTGTTTTCTGAAGTTTCTGCTATGCGGAAGCTTTATATTTTGATCAGAGCCTCAGTTATTTATTTTAGCTTTAATTGCTTGAAACTTTGATTAACAGGAAAATGGTCTTTACCAAGATTAATAGCAAGAAGATTTTTTCCCATGTTTTCCTTCAGAAATTTATGATTTTTTTTACATTTAACACATGTCAAGGCAATTATTTTAGGTAGCTTAAGAGAGAGAGAGAGGTTCAGTCATTTTCTCTTGCTAGAGAATTTTCCCCAGTATTATTTATTGAAGTATTTTATATTTTGGTGCTATCATTAAACATTGCATAGTTGACCACATAGACATGAAATTGTTTGGAGGATTTTTATTCTGTATTACTGATCTATTTCTATTTCTATGCCAGTGCCATCCTGTTCTGATTAACCTATTTTTGTAATATAGTTTGATATCAACAATGAACAGGTTGGTGCATCTTTTGTTCTCAAGATTACTTTGGTTATTAGTTTCTTTTGTGATTCTATATGAATTTTAGGACTTTTTTTTTTCTATTTTCAACAAAATGCTGTAGTAATATTGATAAAATTGTATTAAATCTATAATGTGGACATGTTGACAGTGTTAGTTATTTCAATTCAGGAACATGTGTTTGTATTTTTATTTTGATTTCTTAATTTTTTTCCATTAATTTTTAGAATTTCTAGTTTGTAGATGTTTTACCTTCTTAGTTTATTCTAATTATTTTATTACATTGAAGAAGTCCCCTTGACTCTGAATGAGTAACTTCTGACTTATTAATAATACACATCTACTAAGATTTCTATGTTATCTAGATTGGGCTGGCTCCTCTTTATATACAATGGATCCAGTGTGGGACAGTTAGAATTTACCAGGAAACTCTAACCCTGGCTACGTTGAGCCTATCATTTAAGATTATAGGAAGCATCATACTAGTTTGCTCTCAAGCAGGCAAGTGTGACCCTTTTGAGTATACAGAGAACAAGATACTCGAAATCACCTGGGTGCAGATATAAATAAGAAGGACCTTGTGGGTATCATCTAGATTTCATGAAACCCATGAAATTAAGATGTATTATTTTATACCAGCCCCCTCCCTCCAGTGTTTTACATAAGAGATAATCTCGGAAGAAGGGATTAGTCCTTAGCATAATTCTTTGTTTATACCTATAATAGGGTGTGGCATCACCCTTCTACACTCTTCTACTACCTAAAAGCTATTTAAGGTTATTTGTTGACAAGACCCTCCCTGAAGTTAGGATTGCTTTGGTGTATATAAGGGGATTGACTTGAGGTACTCTTTCCCTTTTTTTTGGTAGGGTTCTCTCTCGGGTGAGATCCTCTCTCACTTTTTGGTGGGACTCTCTCTCTGGTGGGATCCTCTTTGGTGGGAGACTTGGGCTTTCATGTATGGACTAAGTTCTGACCAGAGCTAGAGTTCTTTTCATTATATTGGATTGCGGTGGTAGAGCTTTTGTACTATTAAAAGCCTTTTTGGAACTGCACCGGACTTGTGAGTTTTCATCCGTTCCCCGTTGGCCTCGGAGGTAGAAGAGATCTTCTGTCCTGGTACTGTTTGGGGACCCCAGTGGCTCCCGACACTCTATAGCTTAACAACTGATTATCCTGGAGAGCATTCCATATACAACTAAAAGAATATGTATTCTGCTGTTGTGTGTGTAATGTAATGTATATGTCCATTAGTTTCATTTGTTCTATTGTGTTTTCCAGATCTGATTTTTTCTTACTAATTTTTTCTGGTGATCTGTTTATTGTTGTATGGGGATGTTAAATTCTGCTACTTTACTATAACTTATTCTTTCTTTTAGTGCTATTAATATTTAGTTCATATATTTAAGTGCATTGATAGTGATGGCATACTTATATTTCTTATGTTCTCTTGTATTTGTAATTATATAATGACTTTGTCTTATAATCATCTTGACTCAGTGTCTATTTTTATTATATAAGTATTGCCACACTTTGCTCTTTCTTGATTTTTCATTCGCTTAGAATATCTATTCACTATCAGCCTACAAGTGCCCTTAAAGAAACAGTGGATCTTTTTTTGGACAGTGTGTCACTGGATCATGTTTTATTCATTCAGCCATTCTTTCTTTCTTGATTGAAGAATTTAATCCATTCATGTTTAGAGTATTTATTGTTAGCCAAGGCTTTACTATTGGCATTTTGTCCATATTTTGTACTAATATTTTTTCTCTCTTTAGTAATTTAGTGGATTTTTGCTGTGATATGTTATTATTCTTTTTTTTTCACATTTCATGTTCTACTCAGCTTCTTTCTATGGGTTATCAAAGACTTTCAAAGAAATCGTACTGTTTACAAAATCCGGGCTTGAGCTAACAACCAGGCTGATCGGATACAAAATCATATGCTTGTTCCTTTTCCTCTCCTTCAATTTTTTTAAATTGTTGATTTATAGTTTGTGCCATTTTTAAAAAAGCTTAGGGAGAGTTGTCTAATAAGCTAAAATAGAGTTGTCTAATAAGCTAAAGCAATCACAGGCATTTCTTAGTCAACTAGTTACAGATATTATGAATCCAAAAAAGGAGAAGGGATCCAATAGGTTTTGTGATGAGGAGAGGAAAAATGATTAAGAGTCGTCATCCTCCTTGTTAATAGAGTAATGGAAAATTACCAAACTGTGTACAGTTATTTTCTGCTCCTGAACTTCCACTAGATAAATGCAGTCACTATGTACAACCAAGTACACCAGACAGATTCATTTCAATGTGTATAACACAAGCCACCTAAAAATAAATTAAAATACATCCTGGCAAAATGCTAGACCAGACAGGAAGTCAGAACAAATGATATAACTGGGGCTTTCCTTTGCAAACCTGAATGTAAGGTTATCGTAGTCAATAGTATCTCTAGAGGGGTGTACCACATCTGTCCCATACTAACAGGACATAGAACTTGTAAGCATATCTTAGCATCACTGTGATTTCTCAATTATATTTTTGACTTGAGACAAGAAGCAGACCAAAAAGTTCTCTGGCTCCATTTCCCTGATTTTTCAGTTATTTAAAATTATTATTTATTAAATCACCATGTGATATAGTTAAAGACTGTTCATAATTGGGTTTCTGTCGGGCGGCGCCGCCGGGGTCCCGACAGCGCGAGCGAGTTCCCTTCTACCTCCAAAGCCGGCGGGAATGGATGAAAACTCAGAAATCCGATGCAGTTTTAAAAGGCTTTACTTATCACAGGTTCAGGCATACAAATCAGCAAAAGGAAAAGCCCGGTGCTTAGGACCCAGGCTAGAACCCCAGCCACGTGTAGGCCAAGATGGCGGCCACCACGTGTAAAGGCCCTGTAAAAGGAGGAAGAAGACAAGACTTCCAAGAAGGGTGAGAGCTCACAAAGAGAGGCCCACAAAGAAGCGCGGGAGAGAGGAAACAGGCTAGTTTTATACCCCTGCAACTCAGACCTTCCTCCCACTGTTATGGAAAGCAGGGAGGGTCAAATGCCCTTAGGTAATCCCCTCCCTGCACCTCACCTGAGGCCCTTTAGTATGCTAATGTTTTGAGCCAAGATCTGCCTGGAAATGCCTTTATAGGGTAGAGAAGGGGGTTTCTGAGATGGCATGTCTCTGTACCAAAGACTAATACTAAAGCCAGTTAAATATTTCTCCAGGCCTTCACAAGTCTCTTATACTTTATTGTAGTTTTGTATTTTAGTTGCCTTTGAGTATATCAGGGAGCCATGCTTGTTTGCTTGGAAGCAAACAGCATTTCTCTCTGGTCTAATTACTTAGGGGTCCCTACGTGGCCAGGCTAATACGCTGGTAAGATCTAGCTAGTCCCACCGATGATTGTGGTAGCATGGGAGAATATTTATATCAGCTAGTACAGCATACATGGTCAGATAAACTGCCACATTTAGACTACCCCCTTATCTACGAAGTGATTTGCAGGTGGCAATTCAGAGCAGATGCAGCGGCCCTTAAGAGTCCTGCAACAGGTTTCAGTCATACAATGTTCTAATACCCATCCCTCCACCAGTGTACATTTCTCACCACCAATGTTCCCCTTTTCCCTCCTGCTGAGCGCTCCCACCTCCAGCTATCTCTGTGACAGGCACTTTCCTTCTTTCTCCCTCTCTCTTCCATTGGGCATTATGGTTTGCAATACAGATACTGAGAGGTTATCATGTTTGTTCCTTTACCTACTTTCAGCATTCAGTTCTTATCCAGAGTGATCATTTACAACTATATTTGTCATAGTGGTCCCTTCCTATCCCAATTCTCTTTTTTCCCCAAGCAGTTTCTGGACTTTCCTACTTCCCAGATGAAAAATATCCTGTGATTTCTTTTTAAAAAAATATCTGTCATGCGACTTACCAGACCTCCTATGTAAAACGAGGACAGCCCCAGAAATGGAGATAAAATGAAGCCTATTTCTGTCATTTGGATGCTTCTTCCTGCTTAGAGGTAGGCTCAAGGAAGAATATTTTTAATCAAGTTAATTCCAGGCCTTTATTTTTCGGGAAATTGGCATTTGACTTCAAGATGAATTTGTGTTTCCAGATGCCTGAAGTGATTCCTGGCCTGGTCATTTGTCCTGTCAATCCTCTGAAACTTTGGAGAACTGGAACGTAAGAGAGGCGCTAGTGGGGGTAGCTCTAACCTGGGACATGTGAAACCTGCTGTAGCAGAAGGTGCCCATCTGGAGGTACTAAAGAAGAGACCCAGTTTCTATCCTGACTCCTCTGATTCCTAAGACTTCAATGACTAGAATCAGAAAAGAGTAAGAAGAAACTAGGTACAAAGGGAGCTTTTGACATGTGATGATAATTTTTTTCCTTTGAAGTAAAGGGGAGCTGATTAAAATAAGAGGAGATACACAATGGCGACTTAATTGCATGGTTCCAAACGTGAGTATTTCTACTGGAGTTGTGGTTTATCACTGTTGGATCTCCATTGTGGAGCTTTCAGCTTGCAAGCCATGTCGTTAACACAAGAGAATGCTACTTTGCTTAGTGTAGAGCAGGGCAGGCGGCATGAAAGAGGCATTTGTAAAATCTAGGGAGTGAAAATTTCCCACCTCCGTGGTCCCATCTGGGGCCTGGTGAGACAGAGGAACAGAGGAAAGACATAGAGACGCATCATTGCAAGGTGCTACTAGACTGTTCTGGTAATTCATTTTTATTTTCTTTTGAGAACTTCTTTCCCTCTGTGGGCCTGAACTCTTTGTGTTAACTAGAGATAAACACAACAGTTGGCCTCTGGAGGCATACTAGGACTCATGTCTGGTGGAGATACTAGGTGAAATCATAGTTCTCTCTGATGAGAGAGAATTTTGCTGTCTAAATAGCAAGTTCTGTTTAGACTTTTTCTTCTGGTACCTTCTTTTTGAATCTTATACTGAGAGAGGAGTGGGGAGTGCCTAGGAAGCCACAATTTTCCCTCACAGGCCAGTGTAAACTGGAATGTGGCATGAAGTTGAGAAAGGAGTTGATAGGTCTCAGTCAGGCGTGCTCATCTCTAAGGAATGGTGAGCTTGCCTGCTCTAGTGGAGGGCGTAGTCAGAAAGAAAAGTATTTTGTAGGCCAGTTAGCTTTGTTTTGGCCAAGCATTCAAGCCAGAAGCCAAAGAGAATTCCAGGCTAACACATCAGCTTGCCCAAACTCCCAGGCTTTCCGTGAAAGCTTGGGGCCCTGATTAATGAGAGTGGGCACCTGCCTGCTTTTATTTACCTTTCAAGGATTCTACAGATCCAGAGCAAACAAATGCATGGGATCTGCAGCTTCTCCTCAGATAAAACGTACCATGATCGTTTTCTGGGAATAAGTGAAGTCACGTGACCATGAAGCAGCTTAGTTCAGATTGAGCATCCCCCCAGTTCTTCTTTCTAGTGCTCCCCTGGTTTGGAACCCAGGTTTTGTATATTTTAGCCCTGCCTTTGCAGCTTTCTGAGGCATATCCAGAAAGTTATCTCTCCTAGTCTCAGTTTCTTCATCTGAAACATGCACTATTTTTCTTACCAGACTTCACCAAATAGAACATTTCATTATTTGATATGCTGTTACTGCTCCCAATGTTTTGGTTGAGGGTCTTGATATTTTAATCATCTTAAAAACAAAAGCATAAAAAATTTCAACCCTTGAGATTTCTCCAGAATCTCAAGAAAGAAGCTCCAGAATCTCAAGAAAGTCAGGTCCAAGACAATCACAGGGAGGATCCGTATGCATATAACTTATTTTGTCTTTTTTTTTTTTTTCTTTTTGGGTCACACCCGGTGATGCTCAGGGGTTATTCCTGGCTCTTCGCTCAGGTATTACTCCTGACAGTGCTCCGGGGACCATATGGGATACCAGGGATTGAACCACGGTCAGCTGCATGCAAGGCAAACATCCTACCCGCTGTGCTATCGCTCCGGCTCCTAACTTATTTTGTCTTAATAAAACAAAACAAAATCACTCCCAAAATGTGACGTCCTCTTCTCTGGGAAAGTCAATGACTTTCAACTTTCCCAAGTCCTAGCAGAATTTCAGTGAAACGAACGCAGGAACATTTGATCTTCTCCCCAGATGTTTTGATCACAGAAGGGCCACATATGTGCACACATTCCTGGATATTTTTAGATTTTTTTTACAGGCTCCAAGGTTCTGATTGCTTTTGCACCCGTGTGTTTTCGTCGCTGTCAGAAGAGGTGCTGGCAAAGCAGCTAAGGAGGCCTGGGCGGATGGAAGATGCCGGGGGTGTGGCTCCATGGCAGCGCCACTTCGGTGGCGGCCCTGCAGTCACTTGGAGTGAATCTCCCGAGGAAACTGCACACTCAGCTCCCCACCCACCTCTCCTGCCTCTCTGCAGCCACCAGGAGGAAACAATCTGCTCATCAAGCTGTTGCCTTTTAAGAAAACATGGGTTTAACCTAGGGGCTGGAGTCAAAGTGAAGGGGCTAAGGTGCTTGCCTTGCAGACTGCTAACCCTGGTTGGATTCCTGGCACCACTCACTTAGTCTCCCAGGCGATCTGAGCACAGAGCCAAAGTTAGCTTTTAAAGCTACAGTGCCACAACAAGCAAAAGAAATATGGGTGGTACTGAATGTTGCCTTAAAAATCATACCCAGGCCCCAATAAAGATGTTGCAATCTTTAGGGGATAAAACACTGAACAGGAAGTCACAGACAAACTCTAGCTGTCTCTTTTCTCTCTTTTCAGCCACTTTTCTCTGTGGGTTGTAGCTTTCTCTATCTGCAAAATGGGCTGTTCCAATAGTGTAACAAAGGGTCTGCAAAATGCCCCCTCTCTGCCTCTTTATGCAAAGGAAATTCTGTAGGAAAAAGTGTGCTCTATGTATTGGCAGCTCAGACTCAGAGTTGCCCACAGTGGGGCCCAAAGTTACAATAGAAATTATACCTCTTGCAAATCTAAAATTGGCCCTTAAAAAAATCTCTCATCCTTGAGAAAGGAGATGCTGTATTGACCATTCTAGGAGGTCTAAAAATGCCTTCCTACCAGTAACAGGAATTTCCTCCCTTTCTCTTGGGGGGGAGGGTGATGCCTGGAGCAGCCCTGGCTAATGGGGGATAGAAGTTGGAGGTTTGCTCCCCCAGTCAAACCCCCCCAACCCCCAGTTGGGGGTTTCCTACCTCAGAGGTGGGAAGTTTCTGAAATGTGTCACTTCTTTCCTGCATGTGTCCTGTTGGACTGGACTCGGAGGTGCACAAGAAGAGCTGGTAGAATGAGTGCATCAGCTTTTTCTCCTTCCTGCCTCACTGATACAGCAGGAGCTAAAGTGGAGAGCACCAGGTCGCAGGTAGCCAATCACATCCGTGGAACAGGTAGCCAATCAGAATGTAGAAGGGGATGCCTGGGGGTGGGATTTGGAAGAAAATAAAAGGCGCTTTCTCTCTCTCTCTCTCTCTCTCTCTCTCTCTCTCTCTCTCTCTCTCCCTCCCCACATGCTCTCTGGACTCACTCCCGAAAAGAGAGGGGGCAGCACGCCCAGACACAGTGTCCAGTATAGGTAGGCCATGCAAGGCCAGACAAGGAGAGATGCAGGACGAGGGGGTCTAGAAGGCCTAGGATAACTCAGATACGGGCAGGGACACAGATGCCCAGGTACTGGCAGGTACAGAGCACAGGAATCTTGCCCACATGCATGTGGTTGTGGCCAGAGACTGGGAAAGCTTACACAGGACAGAGAGAGCAGTGCAGGGACAGGACCTGGCCACTACATAAGGGAGGTGAGTAGACCGTGTGGGACAGGAGAGGGAAGTCATACTCTGGACTGGTCAGCATTAGAGACAGGACCAGGACTTCGTTCATCGGTAATAGAGAAGCCTAGGCATTTGAGGAGGAACCTGGAATCATCTACTTTTTCTGCACAATAAACTAACTTTCAATCTTCTGAGTTTTGTATGCAAATCTTTCATACAATACTCAAGAACCCACCAACACAGGAAAATCCACTTTCACGTTAACATGACCTCCTCTCTCCCTGAGTTTCATTCCCTCAAAATTCCTTGCGCTCAAACCCTTGACTCAGGTCTGTGTCTGTGCATCTCTGTTCTTGCACTCCGACATCCTTCCTGCATTAAGATCCGCTTTGCCTTTGGAACCCTTAAAAAGAAATGGCACACTTAGGATAAAGGGGAGAGGTGGAGAGTAAGGGGCTTCTAAGAGTCACCCTTAGTCTGATTCCTTCTCCCTGGGAGAGTCAGATTTGGTTATGCATGGATGGACCTTTTATCACAGAATAAAATCTTTTTTTTTTTTTTTTTTTTTGGGTCACACCGGCGTGCTCAGGGGTTACTCCTGGCTCTTCACTCAGGAATTACTCCTGGCAGTGCTTGGGGGACCATATGGGATGCCGGGGATTGAACCCGGGCCAGCTGTGTGCAAGGCAAGCGCCCCTACCCGCTGTGCTATTGCTCCAGCCCCTCACAAAATAAACTCTTGACAGACACTTGTCCCCCTTTTCCTTCTTGTTGGCCTTGTGGAGACATGGGACTTCCTCTTGCAACTTTAGAGAATTTGGGGGGAGCTTATAAAAGCGCTCCTGTTATGGTCTCTTTTGAATCTCATTTTACAGTTGTGTGATGGCTATCTAAGTGATCACCCAGTCATCTTCCCTTATCTCACTTCCATTCTTCTTCAAACCAACCCTCTCAGTGTGCACCCCACCCCCACCAAGTAAAGGGTGACTGCTATATCCTTGCCTCAGACTCTGCTTTGCATAGTACCAGAATGGTTTACTATCTTTGGTCAATAGATATTAAAGATATGGTTTAATCTTTAATCTTTATAAAGATTCTTTTCAGTTATCACTTATTAGACTTATACAAAATTCCAATATTCATTTACTTAAATATTATATATCTATTGTCTGTCCTGGACATGATGAACCATTTACTTTTTTTTGAGATGTGTTTCAAGGTATGTCAGAAGACTTGGCTTGTTACAATTCTAATAAGTTCTATGTATCAGACCTTGTGTTAACTACTTTAAAAGCATAAGGTAGTTGGTTTTCAATTAGACCTTGCTGAGTTTTACTATTATCCTCATTATACACAAGAAAAAGATGAGCTGCAGATAGATGGTAAGTCTTACTTGTGTTGCAAGGGGTTCATTGTATGGTGATGGGCGGAAACTTTTGGTAATAGTCATAATGAGGCATAGGCAGATGTTAGCAAAAAATATTTGCACCTGAAGCAAACAAAAAATTAAATCTATAGCTAAAAAAGATTTTTCAGCATCATCATTCACCAGGAAAACTTAAAACAGTAATAAATGATTACCAAACCCACTAGAATGACAGAAATATAAGACCAACCATAACGACTGTTGATGCTGTACAGCACTGCTCATGTGTTGGGAACGCCGCTGGGGTCCCAACAGTGCAGGGAAGCGAAGTTCCCTTCTACCTCCGAGTCGGCGGGGAATGGATAAAGACTCAGGAATCCGATGCAGTTTTAAAAGGCTTTACTTATCACAGGTTCAGGCATACAAGTCAGCAATAGGAAAAACCCTGTGCTTAGGATTCCCAGCTAGAACCCCAGACACGTGTAGGCCAAGATGGCGGCCACCACATGTTAAGGCCCTGTAAAAGGAGAAAAAGACAAGACTTCCAAGAAGGCTGAGAGCTCATCAAAAAGAGAGCCAAGAGAGAGAGAAAGAGAGAGAGAGAGAGAGAGAGAGAGAGAGAGAGAGAGAGAGAGAGAGAGAGAGAGAGAGAGAGAGAGAGAGAGGAAGCAGGCTGGTTTTACCCCTGCAACTCAGACCTCCCACTATTATGGGAAGCAGGAAAGGTCAAATGCCCTTAGGTAATTTCTCCCAGCACCTTACCTAGGCTCTATTATATGCTAATGTTTTGAGCCAAGATCTGCCTGAAAATGCTTTTATAGGGTAGAGAAGGGGTTTCTGAGAAGGCATGTCTTTGTACCAAAGACTAATACTAATGCTAGTTAAATATTTCTCCAAGCCTTCACAAGTCTCGTCTACTTCACGGTAGTTTTGTATTTTAGTTGCCTTTGAATTATCAGGGAGCCATGCTTGCTTGCTTGGAGGCAAACAGCATTTCTCTCTGGTCTAATTACTTAGAGATCCAACGTGGTCAGGCAAATATGCTGGTAAGATCTAGCTAGTCCCAAGATGATTGTGGTAGCATGAGAGAATATTTATACCAGCCAGTACAGAATACATGGTCAGATAAACTGCCACATTTAGACTACCCTCTATCTACGAAGTGATTTGCAGGAGGCAATCCAGGGCAGATGCAGAGGCTCTTAGAGGGAGTCCTGCAACACTCATGGGGGTATATAAGGCAACATAGTGACTCTGGATAACAAGTTGGCAGTTTCTTAAAAAGCTAAGCAAAAATTGATCATACACAATCTACTTGCAGATACTTAACCCAAAAAGGAGAAAAAGTCGAAATGAAAATGTATAGTCAATGCTCTTGGCAATTTACTATGTAATAGCCCACAAACTGGAAAAAAACAAGAACTTCCCTTCGCAGTTGAGTGGATAAATAAGCTTTCATACAATAGAACAGCATTGGAGAGGAAAGAGGAAGGGATATTTGATGCATGTAAACAGGGTTCCCAGATCTCCAAATATTAGGCTGCATGAAAACAATTGTCCTAGAGATCCCATTTATATATGATCCCATTTATATAAGAACTCCACCCAGCAGACCAGCCCATCACAGCCCGGATCATCGACACCCACCCTGCAGCAGCTTTTCCTCAATCCGGCCCAGGTATGCTGGTCAAGAGCCTCTCAGACATGGGGGCAGAGCTGTTCCTTGCTCTCCCTGTGCACAGCCGTTCATGAGGCAGTCGGGAGGCATGGCGGGTTCTAGCCCTGGCCCACCACCTTGGCAGAGCCTCACAACAAGCCAGACCACCCGCCTCACTTCACGGGCACCGCCATTTTCCACATTTGGACTTCCCTCTCATCAGAACTCCACCCAGCAGACCAGCCCATTTATTTGGAGGTGTTTAAAAGAGTTTGCCTCCCGCTAGGCAAGCCTGGCAAGCTTCCCGTGTTGTATTTGATATGCCAAATTCCAGTAACAATTATATTAGGTGATTCCCATGACCTAATATAATGGTTTGAGGCTCTTTATGTTCCTGTAGCAAGCCGATGCCCCTGGCTCTACTGGCACGAGACAGGATATATGGAGTTATTACTGGTGCCCGCTCTAGCCAATAGATGATCAACGGGAAGATCATGAGCATGATCGTTATATAAGTTCTAGAAAATGTGATAACAAAACAAAAGCAAAACAAAAGAGAATAAAACAAACAAAACAAAACTAGAATCAGATTGACTATGTGTGTGTGTGTATGTGCGTGCGCTCACGTGTGTGTGTGTGCATGTGCTTGTGTAGAGGAGTGTAAAGGCTGGATAATGAAGGAGCATGAGGATGGGGTGTGGCTAGTCCATTGCCTCAGTTGTGCTGAGCATTACATTTACATGGGAGCATTCATTTCCTATCTCAGCATCCCTTTCCTATCTCAACCATCATCAAATGGTGGTGCTTTAAATATATGCAACTCATGGTGGGACATATATCTCAATAGAGATGCAAAAACCAAGTATAAAAATGGTTTAATGGAAAACAGAGCACATAAAAATGGCTTTGGGGAAATTGTTCTTTAAAATAGTTTTTGAATTGTAGTTTAGGTAATATGGCTATAATGGAAAATAGTCCCTTTCCTTTGGAATTGCCCATGTTCCTGAACCCAAGGTGACAGAGTGAAATGATTGAACTGGGCTACCTCAGCCTGGTGCAGTCTGAAGGAGTGAGGATGCTTACTTGGCAATTTGGGGACAGTCCTTTTAGCTCCTTGAGCCTCTACTTTTCCACTATGAAATGGGAACTTCTCTAACTGCCCTCACCTCCTCCTAAATATGATTGGAGGAAAAGTAAGTGGTTTAGCTTGTAAGTGTGTACAGCCAAACTTTCTCAATTATATTTGGTAGTAATCCTTTCCTGGAGGTTTTGGTTCATCCTGGGGGATAGAAGTTGGAAACCTCCACTTTGAGAATTGACAAAAACTGTCTTCATTGGACCTCTCAGAACAACTGTTCCCAGACCAAATAAATTTTGGGCTGGCCAAAACTTATTCTTGTCCCTCCTCCCCTCTAGCTTTGAATGGGTGGCCCACCTGGCCTCGTTGCTTTTCATCATTTTCCCCCACTCTCTTTGAGTGTCATTTGTCATTAAGGAACTAGACCTGCTTCCCATTTCAGAACAAGGAGAGGGGACTCCTGGGGTCAAGGTCACGCTAGGCATGGGGGAGACAGAGCTGGATGTTGAGGTAACAGCCATCTGGGGGAGAGCCCTGACAAATCCAATCCTATGTGTTATTTTATGCTATGCTACCCCAAGGCAGGAGAAGGTACAGGAGAAGGAAAGGCTTTTGGGGAAAGAATGGTCACACTGGGCTCCAAAGAATCATGGTGACAGGCCAGAGGAGAACTTTCCAGAATAAGGACTTGGTATCCTCTTCATCTGTCCGGATGCTGACCTTCGGGCATTGGTGAGTGGTTTGGTGTGGCCAGTCCCCAGCTGGAGGTAAAGCTAAGCAGGAAGCTGGTGTGGAGGAAGGCATCTTCCCATACTATTCAGTGGCAGCGTTCAAACCTCTACTCACTAGATGCCAGCACCCCATCTCCCCCCACCCCTACATGTCCCAGATGTTCTGAAGGTGCAAATCCACTCACAAGTGAGAACCACTGCTTTGGAGTGTTCTCTTGACTTTGTCTATTAATTTTTAGTATGGCAGCTCCTGTTGTGCCTGAAAGGCCTGGGACACCTGGCTTCTAGCATTGCCCCGAGGGTCACAGATGAATGGAGGCCTTGGGCCCCTGCATAACCTGGTCATCTCAGCACCTCCAGCTCCGTGCAGGCTCTAGGGGGCCTTTTGTGGCTGGCTGTAAGCACCCATGGTCAGCGCTCTGTTCCTCAGGCCACAGGGCACCTAATCTCTACAGGCCCATGTTGTGGTTTGGAGGCAGTCCACACCAGGCACTGTGAGCAGGATGTCCCAACTCTTGGCCCCATCTCTCAGTTGTGCTCTGTCAAGCTTTGAATCTGGCTGGACGAGGCCAGCTCGGAAGCCTGCCAGAGAGCGGGCACCAGGCCGGGGACAGAGGACAGGTGGTGGCAGCTGGAGGCCATGTGACTGCAGTGAGACTGTGCATGTCACAGGAGAGAGAGGGGACTCCATCTGTGAAGGCCTCACATGACTTCTCTGTGGGATCCGGTGTGTGTTGGGGGCGTGGCCAGAGGAGAAGAGGTGGGAAGGAAGAGAGAAGTGATATTAGGGTTTAGGCTACAAATCCAGGATGAATGTTTGAATCCCAGTCAACTGTCAGCCCAGGAAGGACCCCAGGGGTTTTGCTGGTGCAAAAGAATCAGGCTTCAGACCCCAAAAGTGTGCTCCAGCCCCTGCAGCACTGCTAGCAGTCAGATTGGAGTTGGAGACGGTGATTTGTGTCTGTTCCCAAAATGTCAGTAAAACCAAACAAAATCTAAGACCTCCCCCACTCTAACTCCTGTATTTTCCAAGTTCCTTCCTTCATGGATTTTAAAATCGCCCCATTTCTCAGGGGGAAAACTGAGACTTGGTGTCTTTTCTTCCATATCTCCCTAGCTTTCTTTCTTGAAAGCACAAAAGATTTCTTAATAGCTCATTCACTCCCTTAATCATTCTCTCACTCATTGATTCATGTGTTTTCTCACTCATTTATTAACTCACTTATTTTTCACTCACTCATTTGTTCGCTCATTCATTCACTCACTCATTCATTCCCTCTATTCATCTACTCGCTCATTCCCTCACTCAGGTACCTTTACTTCCTAAATCTCTCAGCTTATATGCAACAAGACCTAGGGCTCCTCATTTGTTTGACTAATTCCATCACTGGCTTCCTCTACATCACTGTAGTCTCAAACCCTACCTGCGGGCCCCACTGACAGGATCCAGTGAGGGGGCCTAAACTCAGCTGACCTCTAGGGCAGAGACCGCCATGCTGCTGGGCAGCAGATCCCCAGCCCAGAGCTCGGCAGTGCAGGCGCCTCTGGACTTGGCACACTCCCAAAGCCCAGAGGCGCCTTCCCCTCAGGAATGAGAGGAAAGCCTGAGGGTTCTCCAGCAGCCCTCCCCTCCTTACAGCCTCCTGCAGGCCAGGAGCTTTATTTAGCTGCACTGAAATACCACAGACCTGGATCAGGATCCCTAAGCCCATGTCCTCACCGTCCAAGAGGACAAAAGCTCGTGAGCAGCCTCTGTCCCTGTGGGGAAGACAGCCACAGGCCTCGTGCTTGAGTGTTCACCTCTGGGCCTATCATTTTAAAAATAACATTTCAATATTTAATCTCATGACATAACTGGTCCAGTGTGGGATTTCTTTTGAAAATCCAGAATAGTATCAGGATGGTATTCGAAACTTACCCTCGGCTCACAAATCCAAGATAATCCCCGCTAAAATGATGTTCTGTTGCTCTGTCCTCTACCTTGAGGGACAGATATATGTACGATACTTAAGAGTAAAACCAGAGTTAATACATAATATGATTACATTTTTCTAAAGATGTAACATACCTAGGAAAGAGCACACATCTTAACTGCCCAGATCAGTGCATTGTTACCTTTTTATGGCAGAAAATTTCCTCCCACTCCTTCTCAAGGACTCAGCACCTTCTCTGAAAAGTAAACCAGCACCCTGCCTTTCCTTATTCCAGATTAATCTTGTTTAATCTTGAGCATCCCAAGATGAGGTCAAGAGTGAAAAAAAGGATGAGTGAGAGTGAGTGAATAAAAGAGTGAGTGGGTGAAAGAGTGAATAAGTGAGTGAATGAGTGAGTGAATGAGTTAATGAATGTGTGAATGAGTGAGTGAATGAGTGAGTAAATGAGTGAGTGAATGAATGAGTGAATGAGTAAGTGAGTGAGTAAATGAATGAGTGAGTGAGTAAGTAAGTGAATGAGTGAATGAATGAATGTGTGAGTGAATGAATGAATGAGTGAATGAATGAGTGATTGAGTGAGTGAATGAGTGATTGAATGAAAGAGTGAGTGAATGAGTTATTGAATGAATGAGTGAGTGAGGTGAATGAATGAGTGAATGAGTGAGTGAATGAATAAATGAGTGAATGAGTGAGTGAATGAATGAGTGAATGAATAAGTGAATGAATGAGCGAGTGAATGACTGAGTGAGTGAAAAGAGTGAGTGAATGAATAAAGAAGTCAGTGAGGGAATGAATAAGTGAAGGATCTGTGGTTCTGGGTTTCCTGTGGTTCCAAGTCGATACTGGTAGCTGATGTGGAGGAGACCATGATATGGTTTGTGTAGAAGCCCGTTGGGGGTAGGTGATCCTGGCTGAGGGGGAGGGAGAAGGGAGGGAGCAGAAGCGGAGTGTCCATGCCGCTCTGCTGGAACCCATGATGCTTGGGTTGGTGCCTGAGAGCAGCAGGATGGGGCGGTATTTTTAGAAACCCCATTAGAGCATCCCCTCGACACAGTGGCTGCCTCATTTTCACAGTGTCCCCAGGTTCCATGGAGCGATCCCCCCCCACTCCCACCCTCAATCCCCTGTGCCATGAGTTCCCTAACCTCTTTTATTCCCATTGGACAAGAGGCGACTGCACTGGGCGGTCCCTTGACGGTGATGAACAGACACAATAGAGAACTGGGGTCTCTGGAAAATGCAAGCATATGCTCCACGGAGTGGCCATTCTGCATCCTAGAAAATCCTTGCTCTGTAGGTTGAGGTTTAAGCCCATGTGATCCCTTTTCCTATTTAAAAGTCTCGGGTAGAAAGGCTCCTTCCACTCCCCACTCAATCAGAAAGGACTCGTCCTTCTCTGACATTCTTTCTAGCAGAGGCTTAGCTTGCAGGCTTAGCTTCAGCGTCCCTTGTTTTGTCCGTTGGCACTGCCCTGCACCCAGACTCATCATTGCTAGCTTGCCTTGTCTCTGCCTGCTCTTACCTGCTCCACTCTGCAGCCAGGGGTCAGGCACTCGCCACACTTGTAGCCCTGGCAAGCCAGCTGGTCACAGCAGAAGGCACCTTCCTAAAGGAGAAGGACGGAGTCTTGGGCAGTCAGGAGAGCTGCTGGTCTCAGAAGATTGGAGGAAGGGCCACTGAGAGGAAGTGGGGAGCCTGCCAGAGGTGCTGCTGGGGCTGAGAGGTTCGAGGGGTGAAATGGGACCTGGCAGGATTATTCTGCTAGATGCTTTGCCCAGGATTATAACGGAAGGAGAGGAATTGGTGAAGGAGGTGGTGGTTGCTGTGTTTAGTTTTACTGTTACTTGGAGATGGCAACGACTCTGAGAATGTAGTAATCCAAGTTGATAATTATTTTTTTCGAGGAGGGCAAAAAATTTGGGCCTTATGACATATTGCCTAGGGGCTCCTGGCTCAGCACTCAGGGGTCACTCTTTGTATTGCTCATGTGACTGTGGTGATGGGAATTAAACCCAGGTCTCCTGCATACAGCTCAGCACAGTGCTCAGGGGACCATGCAGTGCTGGGAATCAAATCCCAAGCTCCAACATGTATCACTGTTTCACTGTCTTTCCATACTTCATCGATTTGCTCGAGCAGGTACCAGTAACATCTCCATACACCCTGTCACAAGCAAGTTTAGCCCAAGGGCATCTGCTTGCTCCAGGGACAGGAAGAGCCTCAAGCCATTCTTCAGGTCATGGAATTGAGGTCCATAATTGTTACTTGTTTTAGGCTTAACAAATAAATAAAACACGGGTAGCTTGCCAGGCTCTGCCATGTAGGTATAGTCTCAGTAGAAGGCTCTCATCTCGAGCATTTACTGATGAAACTTATAGGGGATGTTTACTCTTGGGTGGAGCTTTGAGGAACAATGGAGTCTAAATGTTGAGAATGACTGACCGCATAATGTGTGGTTTGCTCTGGCTTCTTGCTAGGCTTACTGAGATGATGGGTATCAGTTAGACCTGTCTAGAACTGTATATAGTGTATAATGTGAAAGATCCTGGGAAGGACCTTATCCTAAAATCAGTATTATTTAAGAATATCGCATGGGGGCGGAGCAATAGCCCAGTGGGTAGGGCGTTTGCCTTGTATGCAGCCGGCTTGTGCTGGCCCGGGTTCGATTCCCGGCATCCCATATGGTCCCCCAAGCACCGCCAGGAGTAATTCCTGAGTGTAGAGCCAGTAGTAGCCCCTGAGCATTGCCAGGTGTGACCCAAAAAAGCAAAAAAAAAAGACTATTGCATGGCTGCAAAGCGGCCTGTGGGTCTGGTGGAGCTGTGGGTCTGGCATGGATGGGTCTCTCTTCCGGGAAGCTGGCATGGAGGTGGAGGTGTTGTTTCCGCCAACATGTACTCCAGGCATATATTCAGTTCTTTGAATCATCTCTCCCTGATGCAGGAAATCAGTTCTTGATGAGCTCATAAGTTATTGGGATAAAGACTATAATGTTACAAGCTCCCAAAGGACTTGATCAGTTCTTAGAACAGAGTTGGTTGCTGAGAGTGTTGGGTGATCCTGGGTGGTTTGTGAGAGCTGTTCTGGAGAAGAGCTGTGCTCTGGAGCTCCCCAGGGAAAGTGTCAGGGGACCGGTGGGACGGGTGCTGCCCTCAGTGTGTTTAGTGCTCAGATACTCAATGCACTCAACCTTTCTTTGCTGAGGTTGAGTGCATTGAGATAAGAAAAGCAAGTGCCCCATTTGCTGAAGGCTGCTCTAGGAATCGCAGGCATCGCTTTTTGTTTCAAAATCTGCTGGTTGGAGGCAGATTCCTGATACCATCTTCCCAGAGGTGGGCAAGAGGTGCAGCAGGGAGGGCTGGCTGAGATGGGAAGGGGATCCCAGAGGATGTGGTCAGAATCCCTCTTATGCCTGCTCAGTAGGACCCTTGGGACCACTTGAGAGCTCTCAGGAACTTCCTCTTCACAGCACAGCCACTTTCTCTAGCTCAGGTTTGTCTACTTTAGCTCTCTTGGGGATTCATGGTGTGTGTGTGTGTGTGTGTGTGTGTGTGTGTGTGTGCGTGTGTGTGAACTGCTAGAACATTGCAGGGGGAAGGGGGTTGCGGGAGCACCTCAGGGCTCCACACACTAGCACCTCCTCCTCTGCTGACAACCAAATGTCCACTGGGGAGAAAATGACCTCAGGGTGAACTCATTTCTCTGACTTTACTCCCTGTCAGCCTGTCTGCATCTTTTTTTTAAAGTCATTTATTTTAAAAAACTTAAAAAATTAAAAAAAAATTTGTTATACCACCATGATGTACAATCACAAAACTGTTCATGATTGGGGTTCAATATACAATGTTGCAGCACCCATTCCACCAGGTTCATCATACAATGTTGCAGCACCATTCCATCAGTGCGCCCTTCCCAACACTTATGTCTCCAGATTCCCTCATCCCTCCCTAGCCTGCCTTTACGGTGGGCACCTCCCTCTCCTCCCTCCTTCCCTCCCTCCCGCCCCTCTCTCCCTCCTTCCTTCCTCCTTCCCTCCCTCCCTCCCTCCCTCCCTCCTCCTCCCTCCCTCCCTCACTTCCTCCCTCCCTCCCTCCCTCTCTCCCTCCTTCCTCCCTCCCTCCCTCCCTCCTTCCCTCCTTCCTTCCTTCTTTCCTTCCTCCCTCCCTCCCTCCTCCCTCCCTCCCTCCTCCCTCCCTCCTTCCTCCCTACCTCTCTGCCTCTCCCTCCCTCCCTCCCTCCTCCCTCCCTCCCTCCTTCCTCCTTCCTCCCTCCCTCTCTCCTTCCCCTCCCTCCCTCCCTCCTTCCTTCCTTCCTTTCCTTCCTTCTTCCTTCTTTCCCCTCTCCCTCCTCCCTCCCTCCCCCCTCTTCCTTCCCTCCCCTCCCTCCTCCTTTCTTTCTTTCTTTCTTTCTTTCTTTCTTTCTTTCTTTCTTTCTTTCTTTCTTTCTTTCTTTCTTTCTTTCTTTCTTTCTTTCTTTCTTTCTTTCTTTCTTTCTTTCTTTCTTTCTTTCTTTCTTTCTTTCTTTCCTTCCCTTCCTTCCTTCCTTCCTTCCTTCCTTCCTTCCTTCCTTCCTTCCTTCCTTCCTTCCTTCCTTCCTTCCTTCCTTCCTTCCTTCCTTCCCTCCTTCCCTCCTTCCCTCCTTCCCTCCTTCCCTCCTTCCTTCCTTCCCTCCTTCCTTCCTTCCTTCCTTCCTTCCTTCCTTCCTTCCTTCCTTCCTTCCTTCCTTCCTTCCTTCCTTCCTTCCTTCCTTCCTTCCTTCCTTCCTTCCTTCCTTCCTTCCTTCCTTCCTTCCTTTCTCTCTCTCTCTTCCCCTCCCTCCTTCCCTCCCTCACTCCTTCCCTCCCTCCCCCTCTCCCTTTCTCCTTTACTCCCTCCCTCTCTCCCTCCCTCCCTCTCTCCCTCCCTCCCTCCTTCCCTCTCTTCCTTCTCTGCATTCACCCCATGCTAGGCCCACATGGAGTCTCTTCGCCCTCGCCCACCCCATCAGGCTGCCTTGGGACCTTTGCTAGATGCTGCTCATCTTTGAAAACTCAGAGTAGGTTTTTCTCTGGAGGTCTCTGTTCCCCAAGGTTCCTTGGTTGCTGGCATCCCTGCAGTATCACTGTATCACTGTCTTCCCGTTCATCATCGATTTGCTCAAGCGGGCACCAGTCAGACATCTCCATATTACCTGTCTCATGCAAGTAGAGCCCAAGGGCACCTGCTTGCTCCAGGAACATAAAGAGCCTAAACCATTCCATCAGGTCATGGGAATGAGGTCTATAATTGTTACTGGTATTTGGCATATCAAATACGACACGGGTAGCTCTGCCATGCGGGTAGCATACTCTTGTAGTCATCTCAAAATCCAGCATTTATTGATGAACCACACGGCTTCTGGTCTGCTGGGTGGAGTGCTGACGAGGGGGAAGTCCGGATGTGGAAAATGGAGGCCCTCATGGAGTGGGGGGTCGTCTGACTTGTTGTGAGGCTCTGCTGGGGTGGCGTGCCAGGGCTAGAACCCGCCATCCCTCCCGGGCGCCTCATGAGTGGCTGGGCACAGGGAAAGCCAGTAGCAGCTCTGTCCCATGTCATCCCATAGGATGCCGGGGATCAAACCCAGGTCGGCCGCATGCAAGGCAAATTAGTACTGTACTATTGCTTCGACCCCAGGGGACCAGAGAGATAGTACAAAGGGATAAGGCACTTGCCTCGCATGTGGCTGACCCCGGTTTGAATCCCTGGCACCACCACACAATCCCTCATGCACTGCCAATGGTCTCACCTGAGCACAGTCAAGAATAACCAGTAAACACTGCTGGGCATGGCTGCATGGAGCTTATTTGGGTCTTGTGATGGTTCTCACAGGGCTCCGAGCTGCTGGATGGTCACTCTGGATCATTTTTTCTTTGTTCTCTGGGACCTGGCATGTTGCTGGAACAGGGAGAGTGGTCAGTCAGTCCTTCTGAGCACTTGGGCCTCGTACATCACAACTGCTGGGCAGAGCATATATAATGCTCCAGTCCAAAGGACACCCATATTTAGGGGCCAGACTCATAGTACAGAGGGTAGGGCACATGCCTTGCACATGGCTAACTTGGGGTTGATCCATGGCATCCATATGGTCCCATAAGCCCACAATCCCTGAGCACAGAGCTAGGTATAAGTACTGAGCATTGCAGAGAGTGACCAAAAATCCAAAATACAAAATTATGACAAGAGAGATAATACAGAGGTAGAGTATTTGCCTTGTATGTGGCTGACCTAGGTAAAATTCCTCGCACCCTCTATGGTTCCCTGAGTCTGCAAGCCTCTGCTTTTGGGTCTTATTAAAGCATCTGATGCTCTGGCAACATCGGGTCATCTCTAGGGCAGATAAAATCTCAACTTTCTATTTCATTAGTATGATGGTGGAGAGATGCAGAAGTGTTCCTGCTCCTGTAAATTCTCTCGAGATGACTCTGAAGGATACACCGCTTGGCCTCAGGCTTAGTAAGAATACTGAGGACAAACGGCGAACTGCTTAACTTGCTGCTGGTGCTATCCACCCTGCCCTTCTCTCACGCAAACGCATCCCGCCTGTCCTCAGATCAGAGTCCTCCGCTCCTGCCCCCACCCTGTGGCTCCAGGCCCCGTTGGCTGCGGGACTTTCTCCAGCTCTCCCCTCTGCATTGTCAAAACGGGAACAGACTGCGCAGAAGGAACGCGTTTGGTGCTGAGACCGGAGCCAGGGCAATCCGCAGCAGATCCAGACATCTGCTCCACTCCTCCAAGGAGAGAGGAAAAGCTTTTATTACTTGCTGACAACCGAGTCAGCCATGGGAAAATTCTGGGTGACCAGAGCAGAGCCAAGCACAACACACACACGGTGCATCTTGGGAATCAGGAGCCACCAGCTTCAGGGTCATTTTCTTGGTGTGTGTCTCAGGGAAGTGGTGGAAATGCCTGTTGCCTGCAGGTGAGCTTCTGGATGCTGATACCAAACGCCGTCCTGTGCAACCTCACACAGTGCTTCCTGCACGTGCCTCTCCCTCTGTGCACTGGACACCCTGGGACAGGGCCTTTGTGACCTTGCGGAAGGTTACTTGCCTGGTCTAAAGGAAAGTTGTCAGCTGCTCTGATGTTTTGTATAGTGTCCTTGGCCTGACTCTTTGTTCCCTGTGGAAGTGATCCCTTGCTTTTTTTTTCCCAGGAAAGATGTTCAAGACCTTTATTGCACCATCCAGATCTGTGGGTTGGTCTACCCCGACCTGACATTCTCCACTGTGCGTGCTCCTGGGACTAAGCTCATAGTCACTCCCCAGAGCCCCAATCCACTTTTCCTTGCACCTCCTTTTCTTGTCCAGGAGGCAACAGGGCACCTAACGTGGCACTCAGAGCCCAGCTCTCTGCATTTCTGAGAAAGTATTGTCGGGATAGGCAAGTTGTTGAGTGTGCTGAGGAGTGACCTTTAGTGACAAGCCTCCACAAAGCGTGACAGAGAAGCTGCAAGCCCGCGGCACTCACTGCCCTTCAGAATGTGCATGCCCCTCGTTCTCTCCGCGGCACTTTTCACAGGTGCACGTTTCCTCTCCCAGCTCTTCTCCCTGCAGCTCCCCACCCCTGGTGCCAGCGTGCACCCACCTGCCACCCAAACCACCATACTTCTTATACTTCTTATGGTCTCCTGGAGAGGGTGGAGTACCTGAGAGGAAGCCACAGATGCCTGCTTGTCCCTGGGTTCCAGAAATATCTCTGTCTGAGTTCAGTGATGGGTAAGAAGAAGGTAAATTGGGACTGAGCTGCCCACTTGGAAGCTGGCCCCTGAAGGCCTTGGCAGGGGTGTCAGGAGGGGATCCCACATCTGGATCAGATAAGCTTTGCTCTGGAATCCCATGATCTCTCCCAGTGCTGTCCTTTGGTGATTGTGGGCATGTTCCATGGCTGGGGTCGGGGTAGGGCGGGGACATCAAAGGAAACAAGGGCTTGGGAATGTTTGTGACAGTTGTGGGAAGGAACAGGACTGCAGTTCCTTTTGTTGAACAGGCTTAGGCTTGGCAACTCAGCACCCCTCCTCCCCGGGTGGTGGGGAAGCCCTTGAGAAGTGGAGCTTGTGGTGAGCCAAAAAGTGGAGGATGGCCCTTGGTTGGACACCTCAGGTGGTCTGAGAGCCCAGGAGCTAGTTTCCTTATTCCCAGGGGAACACTTACCCCTTTTATTGGCTGAGACTGTGGACTCTTCTGGTGGGTGGGCGAAGCCTGGGCCATTGACTTGATGGAATGTTGGGGATTATCCATGGTCCTGACTCTCCCCAAGCAGGACAAGGCAGGATACTCCAGCATTCGACTTTGACCCTCCAGTCCAGAGAAGGGGTACAAGAAGTCTAACTCCACACCTGGGGTTCTGTGTATTTTGGTGTTTAGGTGGGTAGGGACTTCTAGCATCCCCTATACCTCTCTCCCCCCCCCCCGCCAAAGGTTCCTCCAGTCTTGGAGAGAGCATGGGAAGCATTTTCTGGAGCGAGGCCCAGAGAGGCAGTGCAGGAGTCAGGCACTTATCTTGCATATGGCTGATCCTAGTTTAATCCCTGGCACCCCATGTGGTCCACAGAGCACTGCTGAGTGATCCTTGTGAGCACAGAGCCAGGAATAAGCCCTGAGCACCACCTGGTGTGACCCAATTCTGATCTCCACCTTAAAAAAATATTTCATGGAGAGAGTGATACCCTCAGTGGCCTTGTATGCAGTGAGACAGAGAGATGAAAGGACAGACAAAAGCTAGGAAGGGACACAAGGAGGAGACTGATGCGGTGTGGGAGTCCCTGAATCCAGCTCTTCTAACTCCATCCCCTGAGCAGCAGAGCCTGGAACTCTCTTCCCCACACACAGGTCCCTGAGCTGAGCGAGCCACAACCCGGCCGGGCGGGAGATCCTGCAGCCAGTTTTGTCTGCACTGACAAAGCCTTGGCCTCTTGCAAGGGGTGTCTGGATCAATTTTCTGACCCCAGCCAATGCTTTGGGAGAGTGCCAGCCTCTCTTACTGAACCAGGGATACCCAGTACCTGGGTAGCTTCTCGGCCAGGTGGTGGCTGCTGGCCCAGATCCCCGGGCAGACAAGCTTCCTTCTCATCTTTCCTGCATATCCTGAGAGCAGAGGGCTCCACACTGGCTGCTCTGTCACTACTGGGGAGTGCAGGGCGGGTGCCTCTGTCGCACAGGACACCCACACTACCTAGAAGCCTGAAAAGCCGTCTGGGACAAAGGTGCCAAATGGGTCAGCTAGGGAGAAGGCCTGGAGTCATCCCAGATCAGTGTCCCCATTTAGGGGCTAAGTACGACCCAGTTGAGGCCCAATATGGGGCCCAGCTATGACACTCAGGGCTGAGGCTTTGGAAGTTCTAGAAATTTTTTAGCCCCGCAAGGCAATGGGCAACGGGAATCTGATGTCAGTATTCCTACTGCTTTCTTGCTGTGCGATTTTGATAGGGTCTCCTGGCCTTGTCCCGTTGCTTTCCCACCTCAGTTAATGATCACCAGCGTCAGCCACTTATGGCCCCGAGACCTTTCCAGTTTCCCAGGCAGCACACACAGATACATTCTCCTCTTTGAATGACTCGGCAAATTATCAATTGGGTGGAGTGGGCAGAGGAAGAAGAAATAAGATTTCATGTGAGCCCTCAGGGATGCTGGGCCTTTGGCTCCAGGGCTCCAGATGCTGGGATGAGAAGTTTATAGGAATCTCTCCTCTGACTTTCCAGAAGGCAGAGCCAAAGGCCTCCATTCAAAGTCGGGGACGTTGGGTTTCCATGGGTTTGCAGACATCCACAGAAACAGAGCTCCGAGAGGGCAGAGGGGCCTGCAGTTGGCTCCATCTCTCTCTCTCTCTCTCTCTCTCTCTCTCTCTCTCTCTCTCTCTCTGTGTGATTCCATGTGAATTCAAATCTCAGAAAGTTTAGTGCTTAGAAAATACAGCAAAAAAGTACTTTTTTTGGAGGAGGGGCAGCTCAGAGGGGCTATTCCCTATTCTATGCTTGGGGGTCCTTTGGGAGGTGCACAGGGGAACTTATAGTGCCGAGGATCGAACCCACGCCTGCATTGAATGATCCCTCTGACCCTAAATCTTTCACATTGAAGCCAGAATCGAATTGACGTTAGGGAAGAATAAAGTAGTGAGCTGACAACAGGCGATTTCTCTGGGAGTCTTTGGGGTCTACCAGGCCTTCCCAGGAGCCAAGTTTGATGGTCTGCTTTTGTTCCCTTTTCAGACCGGTGGCTCCTCAGGGTCTCAGGACAAGAGCTGAGCAAGTGCTGAGGGAAAAGGGTCTCTTCTGGTGGGAGCTGAAGAATGGGGCAGAGCCAGGAAAAGATGAGTAAAACAACACTGATGAAGACTTTAGTTTCAGGAGATGGAAGAAGGAAGCAGGAAGAAAGGAGTAAGAGTTGGGACTCGCCTGTAATGGACAGCCAGACCCGGAGAATTAAGTCAGTCACAGCACAGCCAAGCAAGAAGTCGGGGAGTACTGGCCGTCACGGTGACTCTGATGACTTCCAGCTCTTCTCCCATGACCTGGACGCTGTGGGACCACGTGCTTGCAGCGCCTCATGGTCAGGGTCTGGGGTCCACAGTGTCTGTGTGGAAACAGCTGCCACTGACTGTGTAGCAATTCCATTGACTCCCACCTGCCCCCTCCCATTTGCCATAAGTGGGTCCTACATCTAGAAAGTATTAAGCCCTTTTATTAGAATAACAAATCTCAGTTTCCTAGAGAAAAATAAATCTGATAAAATAAATTCTTGGGCAGAAAATAAAGTTCTGTATGAATAACAACCCACTGGGTTATTTACTTTGGATCTTGCTGGTTAGTGCTCCCTTACACACACACACACACACCACACACACACACACACACACACACACACACACACACACACACCCATGGTCGGCTGGATAATGATAGTTTTAGGAACAGGTTTATCTGGAGTCCCCAGGATTGGGGTCCGTGCTGCACCCCCTTAAGCCCCCATTGCCAGCAGCCTCTGAGAAGCGTTCACAGATCTAGTGCCTGGCTCTGTGAGGACAGGGCTCTGGGTGTCCCCAGAAAAACCCTGGAAACATAGCCAGCCAAAGGCCTGCTATTCTGATGTCCCCTTGGGAAGAGAAAGGGAAGAAATGGGAGAAAAGAAGGGAGTAAGAAAGAAGAAAAAATGATGGAAGGAAAGAAAGCGAGCGGCACAAGTGTGAAATCAAAATAATAGACTCAGGATGGCGAGATGCATGTGAGCAGTGTGACGTGGGCAACCCCCACAAATAGACCTTCTGTTAAAAATAGCCTTTGTCTAAATGTGGAAAGGGTGTAAATATAGTAGCGGTTTCGTCTTACTACGGAGCTGCCCCAGCTCCAAGTAACAGAGGCTTATTATAGGACGCGTGCGTCAGCAGGAGAGGAGGGGGGGAGACACCCCTGGGCTGTGGGTACAGGCCCCTTGCCAGCCCCAGGTCAGCCGCCTGGCCGGTGGGGGAGCAGGAAGGCCGGGGTGTTCTGAAATGCTCTCCCAGAGCGCGGCTGGGCAGAAAACTCTAGCCGGGCTGGGGAAGGAAGGAAGGAAGGAATCAGGGCGCTGAAAAAGATCCAGGAGGATTGTCTTGGAAATGCCGCCTGTTTGCACCGGGAGCTTCAGCACGCCTCGTGTCCTGTGTCCAGCAAGCTGCTGGGTCCTGGACTTGGCTGTTTTTAAAGGTGACCCCCTCCCCAAACAGTCACCCTATAGATCCACCAGGTTCTTCAAACTTCAGTGAGAAGAACAATCTCTCCCCCAGAGATTTGTGGAACTTTGTGGAAGGTTCTAGAAAGGAGCTTAATTCTAGGTTTTGGAAAAATGCTTGGATTTTAGCAACTCCATGGTACATGCATTCACTTAGTAGGCAAGTGCTCAGTGTGTGGGCCGCAGGACAGGGAGCTGGGGGCCCTGAGTACAAAGGACAGTTCTGGGCACACAGAGCTTCCTGTGTTCCCCTTTCTTGATATAGATAGCTGGGGGCGGGGACTGTCCAGGGGTACTAAAACCTGTTTTGACGGTGTGCTGATAAAGAATAAAGTACCATCTCTTGATACCCCCCCCCACCCCCACCTACTTTTTCATCTCAAAGTGGCCTGGAAAATGAATCAAAAGGCCTGGCACCCTGTGGGGTAAAGTGCCTTCTCTGTGTCCTCTGCCCTGAGAATGTGTGTACCTCTCCCACAGAGCTTATTTCTCTGTGTTGAAGCTGCTGGCAGTCTGCACTGGCTCTGGCCCTTTGGCAGGGTCTAGGCAACCTTGTTCAGGCCATAGTTCCCATGAGAACACAGGCCTGATCAAACCCATGGAGTGAGATGGGTCTCCAGAGCTCTCTACTGCAGGAGAATGGGACAGCTTGTGTCCCAACCATGGCCCCTAACAATCCACGTGTTGAAACTCTAATTCCTGAAGTGATTGTATTGGGTGATGGAGTCTTTGGAAGTAGATAGGGTCAGAGTGTATGAATTTCCATGGAGTGAGAAGCCTCAGACAAAAGTCGGTGGGAGCTTCCTCTTCCTGCCCTGGCTCCCCACCAAAGGAGAGCTCAAGAATAAGGTGCTTCACCACAACTGGCCATGCTGATCCCTGCACTCCCATGAAGAATAACAAATGTCTCTTGAGGAAGAACGCCTGTTCTGTATATAGTCCAGTTGAAACAGCCCGGTGAAGATAACTTCCTATCTATTGTACATCTTCCTGTCTCCAGGTCCTTCTGCAAGTTTCCAGGGACTCTGTCATTGGCCCCTGATACATGTGTGAAGGGCCCAGATATAAGCTCAAGATGATCTGAGCCTGAGTGAGGTCTGTAGTAGCCTCCCCCACTTTGGAGCTATCTGTCATTGGGGCATCCCTTTACCCTGCTGCGTGCGGGTGCTGTGAGGATGCAGTGAGAGTACAGTTGAAAACATCTGACAAACAGTGGACTCCCCCGCCCCTTCGATACTGGGGCTTTCCTTGCTATTCTTACTCGCTTTGGGCTGTGATTTGGAAACTTGCCCAGACACCAGCTATGTTGATGCCTAGTGCCATTCAGGACATAAGGAGGTCCTTGAAAGCCCTTTGTCACCTCTGTGCCAACAGCTCAAAATATCCAGACACTTGTGATGACCCAAACCCTTTTGAGCAAACAATAGTTTTTGTCTGTGAAATTGTTGCAAAGGGAAAATAAAAGCTTGAACTGCAGATTGGATGGCAGAATTCTGATTGTGAAGCAGGGAAGGAGGCTGCGAGAGGAAGTGAGAAGAATGTGGATAAGATGACAGCCAGGCTGGTGCTCTTCCAGGTAAACCTACCTGCCGTGGCCCCAGAAGGCACTCCTGGACGCGGCTGGCCTGTGGGATCCTGGACACAGCCCAAGTAACACATAGCCTGAAACACCACAGATTGGGACAGATGAGATCTACCTTGAGAGTGTTAATTAATCCTCTGCAGAATCTTAACCAGAATCTTCTATTCCGGTTTGGATCGACATTCTCTCTTTTGTCAACAGTTCTCTTTTTCCTAACTTCCCTTTGGGCCTCATCTCTTCATCTCAAACATTGCAGTAATTTTGATGATAATGTATATCAATTGTGATCATTTAGAAAATTCTCAATCACAGTACCTGCTCTATATAAATGGCAACCGAGGCTGATCCTAAATTAATATCTCCAGACCAGTATTTCATCCTGTCAGGAAACAAAGAAAGTCAAAAGATTCAGAAAAGTAAAGTAATGGAGTAGGTATTTTTTTGTTTGTTTTGTTTTATTATTTTAAACCACCAACCATGATAAAAGCACTTCACAAGCAGGCTGAAAAACAGATCATGGGAACAAATATTTTGGGGAAAAAAGGAAGGGGATTTCTATAGGATTGTCACTTTCACTTGTCACTTGTCTTCCCATTGTTCATCGATTGCTCAAGCAGGCACCAGTAATGTCTCCATTCATTGGGAATGGCGTCCATTACTGTTACTGTTTTTGGCATATTGAATACACAATGGGTAGCTTGCCAGGCTCTGCCGTGGCTCTGGGTTGATCCCAGGGGCCCAGTCTTTTTCTATGTCAGATCATCAACCATCCAGGGTCCACAGGGCAGAGCCCTGGGTGTGTAGACAAGCCCTGTCTCCTGTCTGCCACCTGCTGTTGCTGCTGGGCACCATAGCCACACCTGCAACACCTTGAGAGGCAGACTATAGGATTACAGCAGAAAAAAATAGATTTAGTTTATCATCTCAAAATTGTGTACTGTGTCCTATTATATAGATACTCCTACAGCTAGGATGCAATGTGTATTTTTATTAGATGACACATGTAATAAAATTACATAGGGTGGAAGTTCTGGAAATGTGCCTTTATCAGACATGGCACTATCATTAATTTATAATTAATCTTTATTTCTCCAAGTATATTCTCTCCTCTCCAACTTTTTCTTACAGATATAGCTTTATGTCACAAGTAGTTATGAGGACATGGAGTGGGGTACAGTGGAGAGAACAGGGGTTCTAATTTTACCCTCTTCCCTTCTTTGTTGATAATCAGTGCCTGGCTAGGATGCAATTGTGCCTGGCAGTGATGCTCACTTAGGGGTGGTTATACATCAGGTTGTGTTGCTTACACACTCTGTGGAATAGCTTACTGGAGGCAGTGGACATGCCCTTTAGTCATGGAATTCACATATACTCTCATGATGGGGATGGGGTTGTCAGTGTAGTAAGGCTGCAAGGCAAATGCGTTCACCATTGAGTCAATTCCTGGCTTCTGTGAGTTCAGAATTTGAAGACAACAATTTTTTCTAATAATCCTTAGCTCTGCTTTTTTGTGACTTGTGTGGCAGATTGGGAATAACACCTATGATGAAAAGCAGATAATTCCTACTTACATACCTACTTCAAAGACAGTTGTGAAGATGAAAACTACCAGGTGTAAAAGACTTCATGTTAATGGGATCAATGGATAAGTTCCCACATACTTTTCCCTTAACTTACCCAAATATATTGATTCATATGCACACAATGACACATAATTGATTCATATACAATGACATATAATTGATTCATATACAATGACACATAATTGATTCACATAAACACAATTACACGTGTACAGTTGTGCATAGACACACAGAATGGAAGTGGGTCATATAATCTATTCAAGAGATGCAGAAAACTGAACTTAGTCCTATACTAAGCTCTTCCCTTATTGGGGAGTTCCTTTTTTCCTCTTCTACTTTCTAATAAACTTAAAAGAGAGAGAAATACAGGATATCATTTGTCCCAGAATTGAGATCCTCTGATACTCTTGAGTCTAGGCTCTTCATAGTGCTCTGAGTGAGGAGATGGAGGCTATGGAGTACCAGGCTTCTGGAACAGAGGAACAGGGCTACGACTATAACGGGTCTCATGTGTAAGACACTGGGATTGAGGGGCTGGTCACGAGAACACATCCTGCAGATAGGAAGCCATGCAGACCCAAGAGCCCAGCTACCACACACTTATTTATGCAGAAGCCGCTTCCTAGGAGCTGCTTCCAGTCAGTACAGGAGGGAGTGTGGCAGGGTTCTAAGGGGAACCGCTGAGAGAAAGGAAGTCTTCTGTGTCCTTAACTTTGGTTCACGGAATCCTCAGGAACTGGCTGAAGCTGCTTGGAGCATTTCATAGGCAACTTCAGACTTGTGGTGCTCAGCCGTTTCTCCAGCTCCCTACTGTTTTCTTTGGGTCTTTTCATGAGTCATAGCTCCTGGTGATTAGTGCCATCTTGGTGTAGGCCTTGAATACCACAGAGATGCCCAGGACTGAGAAGTTCCAGGAGCACGGCTGTGATACCTTTGATCCAACTCACTGTATACATTCTACACACTGTACACAATCTTACACTGTACTCCACACTGCCAGGCAGTGCATTTTGGCTTCTCTGCAAGGGACTATGGTCTCAGGAGCTCTCTAACTTGCCCAAGATCCTTGGATAAGGAAGTAAGCAGCAACCAGGTTCTCTGACGCTCCACCCTTCCTTTCCCAGGCTTGGCTTGGCTCAAGGAGCAATGCACTCCTGCAACTCATAAGCAAGTTCTCACATCTTTCGTCTTTCCCATGACCAGGCAGAGTTCACTGCACCCATTTCTCAAAGGTGCTAAGACTCCGAGAGGCCTAGTGCTCAGTAAGCCAGATCAATTGTCCAAGGTCACTGGGCGAAAACAGACAAGGATGTAACCCATGGTTCTGCTCCCAACTTGGAGCCATACCTCTTTGGTCCACCCCCTCTCCAAGCAATTTTAGTTCCTGTGAAAAATCTCTGAGCGGCTTGCATTTCTTGTCTTTGCCCACAAATTCTTGCATCTCTCTTCTTTGGGAGGCAAGGCCATGGGCGGTAGGGTCAGAATATCTGGCTCTACCACATCCTCAGCTGCCTGGGGTCTACCTGGGATTATGTGGAGAAACTCCTGCTCCCCTCCATTGGACAGCTGCCCACTGAGCCTCCTTTCTTCTTGCTCACAAGGGCTCTAGAGTTTCTGTGCTCACAATGCATCTCTCTGGAAGCCTGCCCTCCGAGGGTTGCTATGGTGACTGTTTTGGTACTGCATGCTAGAAAAAGCCGAGGCACCTGCTGGTCACACCACCAAAACTTGTCTCTGAAAAATCAGCAGATGGCATTTGTCAGAAATTTCTACTTCTTGATTAATTTGGGAAAAAGAAGAGTATATGGCCATACTGATATCCTATAACCTAGTCTGATCACATCCATGTTTGGGTTGTGGTAGGGGTTGGGGGTGGGGCACACACCATACACATTTCTCTTTGAATTGGTGGATTTTTGTTTTTCCAGAGAGCATAAGAAGTTTGGTACTTTGGATCTGAGTTGAAAATAAGAGGAAGATTATATTGTTGCCTCCATAGTAACAGAGGTTAGGATTTCAGAGTTCTGGGAAGATGTTTTCCTTCTGGTCATTTCCATGATTTCTCTGCTATGCTCCTGGTTGAGTCTAGTGCTAAATTTGCATGAAATGAAAATTATGCGTGGTTTGATATGGATTCCAGTCTGTCTCTATTATTGGTCCCTCACTCCCAGTTTATCATAAAACAGAGATGAGAAGATAATTCATTTTACTAGATTGTAAAAGAATGAAATAATAATAACATGAATTATTTTTACCTAGAATCAATTTAGGCATGGAGGAATTGGCCAGTTCATATGCTTGTATTTTACATATAACTGGTTTCATGCGAATAAGCAAATTTCACAGCCTCAGTATGAGCAACAATATTACAGTTAAAACTACATAAAAAACAGAACATGGGGACTGGGTGATAATACAGCTGATAGGGATTTACCTTCCATGTGGCCCACCGGGTTTGATCTCTGCAATCCCATTTGGTCCCCTGAGCACCAATTACTAAGGAGTAATTCTTTAGTGCAGAGCCAGGAGTAACCCCTGAGCATTGCTGGGTATAACTCGAAAAGCAAAACAAAACAAAATAAAACTCAACCCAAAAAAAAAAAAAAAACAAAATAAAACAGAACACGATCCAAACTGCTAGGTGTATATGGTACTGTGCTCTCTAGCTTAATTCATTCCTGTTCTGCTTCTCTCAAATCAGATTCCTCCCATAGCTTACACACTGGTATTCACACACCCTTTCCACAGTTTATAATACACTTTGTTCTCAATGTTATTTAGGAAACTTCTTCTGGGGAGTGGGGTTGAGACCACACCTATCAGTCAGTGCTCAGGAACTGTTCTTGGTTCTGAATGTTCTGGACTGATGCTTGGCAGTGCTCAGTGGACTATATTCGGTGCCAGGAATCAATTCAGGGTCACCTAAAGCAGCTGTATGCAAGGGAAGTGCCATACATCCAGTGCTATCTCTCCAACCTTCTTACTAAGCACAGTTGAACAATATGTAGGTCTGTTTCCCTTAGAATACATGAATGAAAATGCACTGATTTAGTATTATGTCCTTTCGAGTGTGTTCTGTGAACTAGCTATGCCATTTTCATCACTTTCCTCCTACTTATTGATTTTCACAGCAGATGATCCTCCAAGTTCCCACCTGCTAATTGAGTCTAAAAGGAGGCCTAAAAATTCAGGACTGAAAGACCTGACTACCACTTTCCACTTTTGTAGCCATGGTAGACATTGCTAATCAATCATAGCATTTTATCAAATGAGTCCTGAAATACCTGGAAATTTTCCTAAAGACTATGGGCAAGGCAACTACTACCAATGAATTAATGAGATATAACATAGGAAAGTAAGCCCATTTGTCATCTCTGGAGTAGGGTAGAGTCCTGCAGTGGAAGGTAGGAAAACTCATTCCAAAGATTATTCTACTTATTACTGTCTATGTGCATTCAGACTAATTATTTCCTTCTCTGAGTCTTTGTAAATGTATTTGAAATACAAAATGGTATTTGAAACATATTTGAAAAAAAAGGAAAGGAGGAAGATAAAAAGGAAAGAGCAAAAGAAGGAAGCAGGCTGAATAATCCATTTTCTTCTTGCTCTAAATTTTCGGTGCCTTCACCATCTATTCCCCACCCCCACCACAAGCCCACACTCTCCCATCAGGTGGGCTTGCAATGCCCACTGCAGGCTCTGCTGTTCTTTTCTTGGAATCAGTCCAAATGATCAAATTTTATAAACATCCTGGGGTGGTCGATAGCTAAAGAAGGCATTTTGCAAAGCTTACAAATTGCCAAATTATAGCATTTTCTAGCAGAAAGTCACTGCAGAGCACTCTGAGCTGAATACTCCATGTGAAAGATGAGGAATCTAGAACAAAAGAGGTTTGGTGACTCCTCTGGAATCACACAACAAGCCAACAGGTAGATCTGGTCCCTGTTCTAGAAATCCGTCAATTCTGAGATCAGGCAATCACTTGATTCTTGGAACCAAAAATGGTTGGCTATTTGGATCCTTGCTGAGGGCAAGCCAGGAAAATGCTTGCTGTTGGTTCTCTCGAGCCTTGGTGATGTGGCACACATTAGGTATGCCTAATGGGATCTGGAGTCAGGGAAAAAATGACTATACTGTGATTTTTTAAAAAATTTTTTTAGTTTTACAATTACAAAGATATACAATTAAAAAGTTCATATTTGGGTTTTGCTCATACAGTGTTGCAGCACCCATCCCTCCACCAGTGCCCATCTCCCACCACCAACGTCCCCGGTTCCCCCCCTCCCCAGCCCTGCTCCATGGCAGGTTCTTTATTTCTTCCATTTCTCTCCTCTCTTTCCTTCCCTCCAGACTATGGATTACAGAACATACATTAAAGGGTTGTCATGTGTATCTTTTTGCCTCTATTTAATGCCAGTTCTAGGTTGGCATTAGTACCCTCAACAATTGTTAGAACACTGTTCCATTTTCTTTTTTTTTTTTTTTTTTTTTGCTTTTGGGTCACACCCGAATGCCAGGGTTCTCCTGGCCTGCACTCAGGAATTATTTGGGTGCTCGGGGACCATATGGGATGCCGGGGTCGAACCCGGCGGCTGGGCCGTGCAAGGCAACGCCCACCCGCTGGGCTATGCCCAGCCCGCATACTGTGATTTGATGGTGTCTTAGTTACTCACTGTGCCTCCCTTCTCACCTGTGAAGAAGGGAATTTGGACAATCACTGAGCCACAGCCTCTCTGAGCAACACAACTCACTGAGAGGTAACAACAACAGCAGCAGCAAAAGTCAGTTGAGTTGCAGGGGCTGTAGCAGTGATGATTCTCTTGGTATGACTGGGCATCAGAAGTTTCATATAAACACAGGTGTTCAGTCTGTTACTAGGTATTGTGCGTTGAAAGGTGAATGAACACCTTGAGACTGTGAATGCTACCCTATTTGGAAAAAAAAAGCCTTTGCAGAAGTTAAGAATATTGAGATAAGGAGCTTCTCCTGCATTCTCTAGGCAGACCAGAAAGTCAAGAACAATGTCCTTGAGGCCAAGCGAGATTTGATTTAGAAGAGAAGGTTGTGTGTTGTCTGAGAAGGAAGAGACTGGTGAGAGTCTACAGCCTCCTGGAATTGGAAGAGGCAAAAAAAAAAAGAGGATCATCCCCTCATGCTTCAGAAGTGAGTGTGACTCTGACACTTCTCAGTGTCAAACCCTGGTCTCCAGAAATGGAAGAGAATAAATTTTAGAACTATTTTCATCCACCTATTTGTAGTAATTGATCACAGAAGTCAAAGAAAACTAAGTTCCTCAGAGGAGAATGGCATTGACCTTGGTGATGTCTTAGAGGGTTCTGGCTTCTGGCAGGTAGAATTGTGCCCTTTGTGTCCTGACAGAGGCCTGGGGATAGAAAATAGGAAGGCTTGAGAGGTCAGGCACTCAAGGAGGTTCTCGATAATGGGAGGAGATGGGGTATCCCAGGGTGAGAGAGCAAGTTGGAATGGAGAGACAAAATATATGTGAGAGGGGGCCTGGAGGAATAGCACAGCGGGTAGGGCATTTGCCTTGCACGAGATCCCCAGCATCCCATATGGTCCCCCAGGCACCGCCAGGAGTAATTCCTGAGTGACGAGCCAGGAGTAGCCCCTGAGAGTCACCGGGTGTGACTCCCATAAAAGCAATATATATATATATATATATATATATATATACACACATACATATTTATATATAGGTCAAATTTGGATTTACCTCGTCTAAAAGGAGACACTTTGTCTATAAAATAGACAAGAGAATAAGCAAAGATTTTACAAAAAAAAATTCAATATCCTTGGTGAAGACATAAAATGAGAAGTGGAAGAAACACATTTATGGTAAAAAATTAGGGGAAGAGACACCTGAGCAGAGTGGACCAAGGTCAAAGGTGGTTGTCAGATATCATACAGATGCCACAGAGAGGATGCTTCCAAGACCCAGAGCCTTGGTTCTTTGAAGACAGCACAGAAAAGTGGTTAAAAGCTGAATTTTTGCAACTTCAATAAAAATAGTGATAAATAAATAAAATAATAAGTAAAATTACTGAATAAAATAGTAAGACAATAACAGCAAGACAATTTATTATTTTATAATAAATATTTCAATTTATTGTCTTACTAAATAATAGTAAGACAATAAATTGAAATATTTATTATGAAATAATTAATGTTCATTAAAATGCAGGAGAAATAGATAGGGCTCCATCTTTTATTTTTTAAGTAAAGAAGATTTTTATTTAGAGGTTCAGGGAAAGGGAAGGAAGGAGAGAAAGTGAGCGTAAAGTGCTCAAGAGAGAACAAAGGCTTCCCCAAAGGTAGAGAGAGCCCCAGAACACGTATCCCAGCATTAGGTATGAATGTATGAAAGACCATATCTCAAGAGGGGAGATGCAGGGGACACATGTGCTCTGGCACCCCATGTGCTAGGCCACGTGGGCTCAAGCAGTACATGGGCTCGGGCAGCATATGTGCTGGGGCTCCATCTTCATCCTGCTTATTAGCCATGTTATGCCTCAGTTTCTTCATCTGTCAAATAACAACAGTAGAACTTTTCGATAGTATTGTCCTGAGAATTCATTTATACATGAATTCATTATATTTCAATATATTCATTCAGAATTATATGTCATTATATCATATGTTAACAATTCATGTGAATACTTATAGTAGTGCCTAGAAAGGATTTGATACTCCGTGAATGGCAACTATGATAGTTGTTATTTCCATCCATTCCCAATGCTGAATCTTAAACAGACACGCTTTTGCATCATAGGTTCTGAGGATGGGAGGAGCTTTAAGAGCTTGGCACCTTTAGTTCAGCACTTATTTTGACCTGGGACAACTGGGAGGAGTGAGTCTCAGAGCCAGGAAAGAGCATTTGCACTAATAGACTATATAGGGCAAGTCTCTTGACTCCTAAGCTTCTTCAGGGCACTCATTTTCTTGGTCCATAGGTCTTTGAATAGTTTTATAATCTTTTCCCAAAGTACCCACGCCAATAGGAATCTCTTCTGTTTAGTTTGTGCTTCCTTCCACCCCTTTAATCTCTACGTGGATGTCCATAAGTATTAAAGCTTTTTCTCTGCATACATTACTTCAATCTGAAATTGCTAATGTTTAAAGTCGGCAGCCTTTAAGAGTGGGAACTGAGTAGAAGTCACAGCTCAGAACAGAAACTACTGAAAATCAGCATGCAAGTTAAAGATTATTAAAATAAATGAGAGCTTCCCACAAAAGCGACCACAGAAATATCTCTGGCTCAAATATAAGTGCAAGAATTTATTCTCTCAGGAAGCTGTTCCTGGACTCCCAAGTGTGCCAGAGTTTTGATAAAAGACCCGTGGATCAGAGTGGAACATGGTAGTGGAGTTGGGGACTTTAAGAATGAAGATACTTTTGCTCTCTGTTGCCTTTTCTTTCACAGCTCTGAGGTGGAAAATTCCAACACTTTGTGAGTCTCTGGCAAATTGGAACAGCTTTTTCGTGTTCAGAAAAAATTTTATATTGTGAGTTTAATCTCCCACAGGGAAAATCCTGAATTCACTTTCTCAGCTTGCTTGGCAGGGAGGGCTCAGTCTACCTGATCTCACTTCTACCGATCAGATGTGTCCATGGGAAATTTTGTTCACAAGAACAATGGGGGGAGAGGTTGCCGTCTCGGCAGGGTCAGGGCATGTGTTTCTGCTGTGCAGTGCTCAGTCTGTTTGGTGAAAACTCTAGTGTCCGTTCCTGGATTATTGCCCCTGTGTGTGCCTGGGGAGGTGCATAGAGGTGGTGGTCTTCCAATTGCAATCTCTTCCCTTTTTGGTTTGGGCATTTTCCTCTCTCGATACCTTGAAGCTGCATCCTTGCAGTACTGGAGATGCTGTGAATTCTCTGATAGTCCTTAATAAATTCTCTTGCCTTGAAAACGTAGTAGGGTGGGCTCCGTTGTTTACACTGAGTCTTGACTGGCATAGCAATCTTGAAAGAGAAGGAAATTCTAAATATAAATTCCACTTCCCAGATACTTGTTAATCCTCTCTTCTCCTCCGCCCTCCTACCTTTTCCTCTGTCAGGCCTGTCAAATGCATCAAGGCAGCACATCATGGAAGCATTGTGGGGCCTGTAGAAAGGGATAGGCTGGATCAGAGTTCCCACAAAATGTCACCAATTGTTTGAAAACGCTCACAAAGACGTCCTTCTCGATGGGGAGATTTGGGGAAAGCTTCAAGGGGCAGGGCCCAGGAGGGTATAGTTGCTCCTTAACTTTTCTCTCATTTGCCCCCACAACCCATCTCCTGCCCCCACAGAATTCAAAATACTAGTGAGAATCATGTAAGAAAAGCATCAATGGCTCCTCAAATCCCATCTGACTCTCACGTGGACTGTTCTGTTCTTACCCTAGACACCACCCCACCTTGGGAAGAGCTGAGGTTCACCTCAAACATTGTCTAGAGAATAGTTCACTACTAAGAAATCTATGGATAACAGCAAATAGAGACAACCACCAAGCAGAAAGAACAGAAAGGGAAATGAAGGACAGAATTAGAAGTTCGAGAGATGGAGAACACCTGGAGGGACTTCTCCTTACCCACAATCCTCCAAAGGCCATTGTGAGGCAAATGTGATGACTCAGTACACTATAGAAACAAAACCATATAACTCAACGCTGTGAATGATAGTGAACAGAGCATAGACCCAGACAGACATGAGTTCGGGGCCAATGTTGGGATCTCTTAGATGTGTGACACTGGTGTTTGGAAAATTCACTGAGATTCCTCCTTTGTTTCTGTCTTCTTTAGGTATTAATACATATGGATATGCATGTGTTTGTATAAATATGTATGCATAAATATTTAATAAAGACAGAAAAAAAGCAAGTTAAGTAAACATAATATATGTTTTCTTAGTTTGTAGACAATACATACAAATGAACATATACACATAACATTCTCAAGATTTGTGATGGCCAGTTTCCATAAAGTCACTGGGATGTTTCTTCAGTCTATAATGAGCTGTTTTTTCTGGAGAAAGCACAGAGTTAGGCTCCAGCAAGCCTTGATCATAACATTTTCCTCAACTCTAAGACATGGTTTGGTTTTATGTGTTTCTGCTTAAAGCCACTTTATTTCACCTTATTGCCGATGCATGCCCCTGTTCCTCCTGGTCAGCATCACTGCTGTTCATGACTTAATGAAGCTCCTCACATACGTGTATTTATTTCTCTGTGAGGCACGTCACAGAGTCCTGGCATACCTAGCCTGGGTTTAAACAGTGATGTTACTAACAAAACTGGATAAAACCACAGAACATGTGGCACAAAATGGACTGTGTCAATGCCACTTGTGAGACACTTATGAGGAAAAGTATGAGAGCTGAAACAGGAAGGCAGAGAATCTTCTTGTTTAGCACTGGCTGGGATGCAGGTACTTGGCAACTCAGATCATTTACTGCAAGGACAGCAAGACAAGAGGAATGACTTGAGGGTATCAAGTACATTCTAACAAGTTGGCAAATTTGTAATCTGTGAACAATGAGAGTTGACTGTACACAAGTTTCTGTGGTGCAACCACACCTCTTTCAGCTTTGGCCAGGATCAAACATAGAGAAAGTTTCGTCCATATAAAGCACTTTCATGCTGTGTGACTGTAATGGTTACTGAACACAAGCACTGGGTGGGTGCCTGCCCAGACTCCAGTTATCACAGCTAAGGCATCACCTTCTTCAAGAAGTCTTGCACCCAAAGAAGGACCAAACAGTAAATCCCACAGAAAATGTTCTTGAGTTGTTTGGGTAGGGAGAAAGAGAAAGGAAGGTCAAGAGAAAAGTTGCCTGAGTTAACGTCACACTGGACCCAAGGGTATTTTTTGTCAGGTGGCAGGGTTGGGACGGAGCCACCTTAACCTCTAGATCTAGAGGTTCCCATGCTTATTTGACCTTTCACACTCTTTTGAGGAGAAAACAATCACTCAGTACCTCCCTGAAAAGCTGCCTTCTTTATACAGACAGAAATAGCCCTCAATCGCACATGGGGTTTCTAGTACACCTTCCATCATTTCAGCACCCCGTGGATGACAGTAGCCTGGACTTCAGGAAACACTGTGCTAGAACATGATACTATCAGCCTATTATGTGCCAGGCAAAGGTCCATCACTTTAGAATTCTTGGAGAGGGAGGTTGCAGAATTCTCAGGGTTGAACTATATATTCCCAGGCTAAACATGCCTGAGACTCTAACTAAGGTCCCTTCTCCTTGTGCTCTCTTCCTACATCATTGTATGTATCTCTGGTGGCCCCTGAGCACGTCTATTCCTTAAAGAACCAAACTGTCACTTCTACTGTGCTTGGGGTGGGCTTTGGGATATCGCCAAGTCCTCAGCACTGCTGGATCTGGCCCCAACAAAAATAAATGAAGACAAATTCCTGGAAAGTACTCATGCACCATGTCAATACCTAGCTCCCACTTTCATTAGAGAAACAGCCACTGAGTGATTTCTTTGCATTGTGTTAATGGTTCTGACACTTTACCTTTTTATCACCTCTTTGGTCTTTACTTCTCAGAGACTTGAAGGAGTGGTGAATTGAGGGGTTTAAGGTGACCCCATGACAACTGCCTGAGTCTCTGATGTCTTGGTGTGGAGAGTGGTGTGAAGCGGGAGTGAGGTGACAGGGATGGAGAGCTTCAGTAGAAAGGACCAGAGAGACTCCTGAGATGAGGGCCATCCCTGACAGCCTGGGCCCCCTTTCCCTCTTCTGCCTCAACATTTATGGAGAGAGAAGTTCTATTCATTTATGAATGAGGGACTCATTCATTCTCCATTTACCCAGCACCAGGATTTGTAGCCTTGTGCAGCATTAGACAGTCACTGGATCATGTTTGCTGTAGGAGACACCATTTGGCCTACTGGGTAAGACAGTGATTTGCAGTTGTGCTGATGGTCTGTTTGGACTACTGAATTTTGTTGGAATTCTCTGTGTTTTTGTTTACTCATATGTAAAAGAAGAAAATCCTAGTATTTCATAGAAGTGCTTTAAAACTAAATGGATTAATACATGTCAAGGTATTAAACAAGTGTCTGTTATATATTGGTCTGGCCATTACTGAGGTAAGAGGGGCCAACAGGGAGAGACAAAGAAAGAGGGAAGCACATGCACACGTGTGTGTGTGTGTGTGTGTGTGTGTGTGTGTGTGTGTGTGTGTGTGTGTGTGTGTGGTGGATGGAGGAGAGGAATGCTGGAAACTATAAGGGCTCTTCCTTTCAAAGTGCTTATGCATCTGAAAATAAGGTAGAGTTTGAAATACATCATTAGGTTTGGGTTTCACCTAATGAGCTTTAGAAGTTACTCCTGTATTATTTTTGCTATCATCATCATCATCATTGATATCAGCAACAAACATTTATAAGCATAGCTGTATCGGGTGCAGTGCTTTTGCACATTGCTATTTAATATAATTTATATGATAATTGTTATGATTCTTATTCCTTTATTCATCCTGTAGAAGAGGAAACTAAAATCTGAGCCATAAAGCAATGTGTCCAGAGTCACAGGGGAGACTAGCCCAAGAGAGTGAGAGCAAACATTGAGAAGTGCAAGCGTTAGCCAGTAAGTTATATAATCCATGAGCAACTTACAGTCCAGTAGGGGAGCAGGCAACTTAAAAGAAACGATTACAAAAGATTGGGAAAGATCTGGAAGAGTCTAGGTCATCGTCATGAAGCTTTCCTCAAGCCTGGTCTCTCCATCCCTCTGTCCTGTGGGTGACAATGGCAGGCACCAGCTATGCCCGATCTTGGTTGGTCTTACACTAGTGAAGTACTGGGTTAATATTTTCTGGTTGGGGTTTATTCTAATGAGATAGAGCACTCTTCCAAATGGTGCTCAGTGTGTGAACTAATAATTTATCTAGTTTGGATTATGAGCCCTAAGGGTATGTTATTGTTTCTGAAGTTGGAGCCAGAAATGACAGTCTCTGTTTAAATATGTAAGAATGCTCAAAATAGGAATGTTGTTTATTGTAGGCCAATTTGCTAAGTGTGGGTTCCTTTGGTTTCTGGGTCATTTGCAACTGGCTACCTTGGCCTCTCCCATGTTCCAAAAAGCTCCTGGCTGTTCTGTTTCTCTGAGTCATGAGTTGAAAAATGCATAATAACTAGGCAGATCGTATCTTTGCCATGAAAACCCTCACGGCTACATTTCATACGTAATAGCTCAGTATGTGCCAACCTGACCACTCCTTTTCTCCAGCCTCTACTGGACACACCTAGGGGAGGAGAGATCACCACATTCATTCCATTTTGGGAACATCTAAGGCTTAGGTAGCTCCCTTTACCAAGTGAAAGTGACCTTCTGGAACCTTCTTCCAAGGTCTGATCTCCCAACAAGGGCCAGGACAAACCAATGTCGACTTCCTTTGCCTCAGGATAACCCTTTAGAGAGTGGGTACCAAGATGGCAATAGTTAAGGCTGCTTTAGCCGTCTTCCAGGTGTACTATTTCAGGCCTTCTCTCACTGGGTTGGAAGTGCCAAACCCGCTGCACTCCGGAGTCTCCATGTGGTTGATCTTATGTAGATCAATGCACAGGTGATCCTGTCAGGCTACGTAAGGTGGCCCCCTTGTTTCTCTAGCCACAGCCCAGCTGCATGAACAGTGACCTGGCTTCAGTCCCAGATATGTGAGAGCTAGGAGGCACACTCCATGAGAATCCTCTTCTCCCTGCACAGGTCCCTGGAGGGATGCAGAGGGGTTCCTAAGAGGAGGGAAGACCCCATGAACAGGCAGTTTCAGAAGGCCTTGGGCAAGGGCCTTGGCCAGGCTTCAGAGATTTGGGGCTGAAATGTGCTAATCCACTCACCAGGAAGCAGAAGCCGAACAGTTCTGTTCACAGGAGGAAACACACTATAAGGACAAAGTGGCCCACAGCTGAGCGTCCTGGGGACCTCCAGTCCCACCTCCTAAGACTCTCTGCATGTGCAGTGCCCAGCTGACACCTGGAAAGCCAGAATAGCTTACATATTTTACCCATGTTTCTTTGTTGGGGGGGTCTTACCCAACAGTGCTCAGGCGCTACTCCCATCTTAGTGCTCAGGGATTATCCTGGAAGTGTTTGACTCTCTCTGTCTCTCTTTTTCTCATGTTTGTGCACTTTTTGGCCTTATCTATGCTCAGGATCACCCCTGAGGGTACTCAGGGAACCATATAAGGCCCCAGGAATCCATCCCAGTTTGGTTGCATGCAAGGTAAATGCTTTAATCCTTATACTATATCTTTGCCCTCTCCCGTCATGTATTTTTTTAAATCAACAAAATGGGGAAGGACTTTACTGGGAAAAACACAGCAGAATCTTTGGGTTGTATCTCCTCCAAAATATAGCTCTTCCAAAATAGCCATATTGTTTTATCCATCGAGAAAACATCTATTTGTCCTTTTTCTCTTCCAAAATCAGTGTTTTCCAAAGTGGGCAATACTTTTCTCCAGAAGTCACTGGAACATTTGGTGGGGGTGGGAGGATGGGGGAGCAGTAGTAATCTTGTGTGCAACTGAGTTTCACGCAACTTTCTATTAATGCTCTTACAAAAGACAGATTCCCTGGCAGGGTGATAAGTGTGTGTGTGTGTGTGTGTGTGTGTGTGTGTGTTCTGAAAAGGAAATAGTAGGGGAAGTAAATTTGGGGATTTCTTCTGTAAACCTAAACCAAATTCTGGAGAAGCAACAACAGAAAAACAAATTTCTTTTTTTCTTTTTTAAAAAGTATTTTATTATACCACTGTGAGATATACAATTAAAAAGATATACAATTAAAAAGTTCATATTTGGGTTTTGGTCATACAGTGTTCCAGCACCCATCCCGCCACCAGTGCCCATCTCCCACCACCAACGTCCCCGGTTCCCTCCCCCTCCCCCAGCCCGCCTCCATGGCAGGTTCTTTATTTCTTTCCCTTTCTCTCTCTTTCTCTTTTCCTTCCCTTCCAGACTATGGATTCATATATTAAAGGGTTGTCATGTGTATCTTTTTGCCTGTATTTAATGCTCAGTTCTAGGTTGGCATTAGTACCCTCGACAATTGTTAGCACACTGTTCCATTTTCTGTCTTACCTACCCTCTGACTCCCACACGTTTGTGATAATTTCCACCTTTGACAAGACCTCCTGATACATGAGAAAAACAAATTTCTATTTCCCTGGTTCCTTCCTTGCATTTACTTCCTTTGTGTAGTTCACATTTCAAAGGCACAGAAGATGAATTTTTCAGTGGTAAAAGACTGTTTACAAAGCGGTGTCACCTGCCTAAACCAGTTAATACTCCAAGCACCTCTCACACTCTCACACCTCAATTCACTTGCAGGGACTGGGAGGTCCTGGGGGACAGGGAGAAAGGGGGCAGCAAACACAAGGAAGTCTGGGTTCAAGTTTAGTGATATCAATTACTACGTGTGTCATCATAAACAAGTTAGCTCACCTCTCCAGACTCAGTTTCACCATCTGCAAAATGGGATGACATATCCACGAAGGAAGACAAAAGGCAGTGATAAAGACCAGGCATCAATTCTAGAATGAACTGGAAACAAAATGCCTCTTCCATAGCAAGCCATACCTGGGTCACAACATTGTGGGAGAGGGGTCCCAGGGACCTGCACAGGTGTCCCACAGACACTGTGTGTGGAGAGGGTCTAGACGGACTGTGAGAGAGACTAGTTTCTGCAAAGATAAGATGTGAATGGGTCTTGACCGGCTGCTCAGATTTATCTACAAGGGAGAGGGCAAGAAAGCTTGGGAGTTTATGTAGAGAAAGACATTGTGGTATAGGTAGATGTAGGCACGAACCAGATGAAGGACTAGCTTTCTGGTGCAGAGTTGGAGCTACAAATAGACACTCTCAAGGGAGTCTAGGGGGTCAGGCCAGAGCAATTGCTCTAACTCTCGGTTCTTTTTTTCTCTTTTTTAAAGTATTTTATTATACCACTGTGAGATATACAATTACAAAGATATACAATTAAAAAGTTCATATTTGGGTTTTGGTCATACATTGTTCCAGCACCCATCCCTCCACCAGTGCCCATCTCCCACCACCAACTACCCGGTTCCCTTCCCCCCCCCCACAACCCACCTGCATGGCAGGTTCTTTATTTCTTTCCCTTTCTCTCTCTCTCTCTCTTTTTTTTAACATTTTATTATACCACCGTGAGATATACAATTACAACGTTGTTCACGCTTGGGGTTTCGGTCACACAGTGTTCCAGCACCCCGCCCTCCACCAGTGCCCCTCAACCACCACCCATGTCCCCAATTCCCTTCCCCCTCCTCAGTTCTTTATAATGTGTAGCTAGATGCCTGTCCCACTTCCCCATTTTCAGCACAGCTTTGGCTCCCATGCATAAACCAAGGACTGAATGTAGGCATAATTCTTTAAGCTTATCACTCAGGCCACCAGAAGCCGGGTGGCAGCCTAGAGTGCGGGGATAACCCTAGAAGCTTATTGACACCAACAAATCTCAGTATCCCACATTCATTAGCCAGCAGGTCCTGATATTCCAGAGATGGTGTATGAGCTGTTGGGAGTGGGCGGAAAGAGGGTAAGTTCAAAGGAGATGAGAGCAGTGACAGAAGATCACTGGGGGCTATTGCAGTCACCCAGAGACCCAGAGGGAAGGCTAGTGGTTTGCAATCAAGCAGCTGCTAAGGAGAGGCAAGGTTGAGCTAATAGTTGGGACCCACCACACTCCAATATGGTGATACTGCCACAGGGCAATCCTTTAAATCAGAGAGGGAGAGGAGAGTCTTCAAGTTTGGAAAAGGAAGATGGTACCTTCTCGTCCCTTGTCTAAGGGGCTAGGACATCCTTGGGTTGAGACACGGAGCTGGAGGTAGGAAGGAGAAAGGTGTCTAAGAGACCCCAAAGAAATAATAGGGATGGGGGATGTGAAGGTGTGAGGGACAGAGGCAGGATTGTTGCCTTCCTGCTCACAGCCTGCACCCCTCCATCTGCCTGTGGAAGGATGGGGTTGTGTATGGATTGCCGTGGTTTGCTAGAACCCTGGGTGCTCTGGTGTGTTCAGGAGGAATAAGGGCTGGACATGACCCCTGTCCCCATTCCCTGAAGAGCTGTCTTAGTAGGTGATTGAGCATGAGTCAGAACCCCAGTGGATCTTAGGCATCCTGGAACACACAGGCAGGGGCTCAAGGCTCTTTTTTTAAGAGGAATCTCCACATTGAGAAGGTTTGATTGCTGGAGTCAGATCCTCACATGTGACACAGAGAGATACGGTTGAGGGGATTAAGGTGGCATCAGCAGGTCATACAAGGACACTAGTGAAGGATGCTTCATCTTGTCCAGGAGCCCAGGGGTGACTCTTCCCAAAGAAGGGGGCTCTGCCATAGTTCCAGGGACACTCACCCCAGATTGGAGCAACCACAGGACCTGGTGGCAGAGCGTCAGCCCTGCCCAGGCGGCAGCCTCCCCCAGTGCCTTCCACTTCCTTCTTCTCTCCCTCCTTCATCCCCTCTGGGTGGACGCTGACTCTGTGTGTTTTCCCTAGGCTCCCCCCCATGCCAGGACACACCCACGCTGACTCCCAACCCTGACTGCCCCTGGGAATGGTGCTGTGTGTATGTGTGTGTGTTGGGGGTGGGCTCCAAGGATCCTTTCCTGGGACTAGAATTTCATTGTGGAAAATCTCCCCAGGCTCCAACCGCTGACTCATCCCTTGAGCCTTGTCCAGGAAATCGGTTTCAAGATTGCACAAACTCACATGCAGAAAAGCTATCAATATGTTCACTTTTGTATCCATGTCAATCTCCTTTCCTTATTCCTTGATATAATGAGTTATCTAATTATGGTGACATCTGTTGAGGGAGGACTCTAGGCTTCCCTCTCCCGGCTCCCAACCTAGCACAGAGCCCTTTGGGGGACGATCACATGCTGCAGGGTTTGTGGGGAGAGGCAGAACCCCAACAGGAATCCATCACGGCTGCCACATGGCTTTTGTTATCCCCAGCAGCTAGCTCCTTAGATCGATCGCCAGCACTGTCTCAGAGGGGGCAGCCCCCAGACGGAGCCCCAGGCACGCTGCCTGCAGGTCTCTGCCTTTCCAGCTCCGGTTGATGAAGAAATCAAGAGAGAAGGCAGGAGGACGCTGGCTGGGGCTTCGTCTTTTGTCTAGTGATGAGCACGTTTGCTTCATCTTAACCCAGAAAAAAAGTTTCCTTTGGTCAACCACCAGTGACCCAGCAATGCAGGTATATACACTTTTCCTCCTTGTCAGCAATCCTCAAAGCCTGACTTTTAGGACCTGCTTGATACTCACTGATCATTATGTGTTCATTTATTCAACGAACAAGTGTGGAATCCCTCCAAGGCTGAGCATGGGCTAGATTAGTACAGTCTTTGTAGAATTTCATGTCGGGTGACACAAAGGATAGTCTCTCAGAGAGATGCTGTCCAAGCCTTGAAGAAGGTGATGGGAGAAACCTAGTTTATTCTGGTCCAGAGCCACCCTTTTTTACGTAGCTATAAGGTGACTTTAGAAACCTCAGACTCTTCAGAAGGCTTCTCAGGCAGAAGTATGAAAAAGTCACAATGGCCTAGTCCAATATGCCAAACCTTTCATTGGGCCAGGCCATATCAGGCTTCTTCCTATTGGTCTGGGCCCTAGGGGACATGGCCAATGGCCTCCCTGTGTATTTGAATAGATTTTGCCAGGACTCCTTTGCGATCCTTTCCCAGGAGAATTCTGTACAAGTTTGATTCATGTGTTCAAACTTCCAGTGCCTTGGAGGGCAATATGGCTGCTGTCTACATATCTGACGACAGTTTTTCCCCTTAATGTGTTAGTTGGCATTAAATTGAGGGAGCAGAGGATCCCCCTCTAACTCAAGCCCTCGTTATGTTTGATATGATCTTTCTCTCGGCCTTAGTACTAAGTGTCCTTTGGAATATTTTTTCAATTAACCAAATTCTTCCACTCTTTTTTTTTGCCCCCTAGGAAATTCCTAACAACATAGTCACCAAAAAATTGGACTCTTGAGAATCTAGTGACACACGTAGATGATGAGGGCTGTTTGGAACCTTCAGAACAGTTTAATCAGATCTCTTCATTTCACAGATGGGAGCATCTAGGTGACACGCAGAGTTTGGAAAAACACATGCTTGGGGGTGACCCTCGCTCCTCTGCTCAGATGCTTTGGGGCTTGCCATTGTCCAATTTGTTTTTCCCTGTAAAGACCAAAGTGTCCTTTAAGATAAATGCTACTCTGCTTACAGCAATGTAGAGTCCATTTCAAAGGTTATACCCCTTCACTGGTTACATTATTAAAAAATTAATTCACCAAGTTTTATAGGGAGGGAGGGAGTAAGGGGTGGTGTTGGGTCACATCTGGTGATGCTCTGGACTTACTCCTGGCCCTGTGTTCAGGGATTATTCCTGATGGGGCTCAGGAGATCATATGGGGTTCTGGGGAGCACTGAACCTGGTTTGGTTGAGGGCAAGGCAAGTCCCTACCCACTGTGCTATCTCTTTGGCCCCCTCATTTGTCAGTTTTTTAAGGAATGCACCTTGTGGCTCCTGGAGGAAGACACAGATTATTAAAGCACTGTTCCTTCACTCAGAATGCAAAAAATCTATTACAGGAGTAAAGACATGGGCACACCTCATTTTAATATGACAGCAATATCAATAATGATAAGAGACTAACAGCAACAGCTTTTGCTTCTAGGGAATTCATTAAATTCCAGGCACTATTCTAAGCCTAACACACATATGAACTCATTAAATCCTTATTGTAACTTGAAGAAAAAGTTGACTAAAGCTATAATGAAGTTATTGCTTTTTTAAATGTGAATTTTGAATAATTTCACATTTATTTTCATGTACAAATGACTTTACATTCAATTAGAATCCAATGTTGACTTAGTGTAGGCCAATAATCTTTCATATATGATGCTAAGATAGTTAAAGTTTGGGAGAATCCTGCTTGGATATCAGAGTAGTATTAGAATTATAGATAAGTGTTGGGAGGAGTATCTTTTCCATAGTTAAAGATTAATCTTCATAATTTTTAATGACATGTTTATAACTTTTCTAAAATATTATTATTAATAATAATAATTAATAAGCATACAAGAGTATGCTACCCGCACGGCAGAGCCTGGCAAGCTACCCGTGTCGTATTTGATATGCCAGATACCAGTAACAATTATAGACCTCATTCCCATGACCTGATGGAATGGTTTGAGGCTCTTTATGTTCCTGGAGCAAGCAGGTGTCCTTGGCTCTACTTGCATGAGACAGGTCATATGGAGATGTTACTGGTGCCCGCTCGATCAAATCAATGATGAACGGGAAGACAGTGGTACAGTGATAATGAAAATCCCATTGTTTTCAATGAGGAAAGGTGAAGGGACTTATCCGAGGCCTTGCATGCCCTATAGCTATGGTCTGAATCTAATCAACATAGTGCTTGCATGAAATGTTAGTAAACAGGATGTAGCTCCAGTGATGTAATTCATGTTTCAAATGTAAGAGCCCCTGGGTTTGATCCCTGGCTCCTTTCTCTCTAGAGTTATCAGTGCAATAAAAACTGTTGAAAGCTGTGAAAACTCAGAGGAGGACAGAGTCCTTCTAGTTGGGAGAACACAGAAATCTTCCTGGAGACAGTTGTACCTGAGGTAGGGTGGGAATCTCCAAATTTGGTGCAGAAGAAATTTGGTGTAGGTCACTGTGCCTACACAGTCACCTTTGATTTCAGATGAGCACAGGAAGTAACTAACTCCACCATAGCAATGGGATGTGTGCAAGAGAGGAAAATTCTTAGGAATAGCACCCAAATTAGCTTGCTCCATCAGTGTTTCTCCCACATCAGCAAAGGTAGCTAAAATCACTGTCTATCTAAGGGATGTCACCCTCTGTCGAGACTGTAGTGCCGCCAACTTCCCAATGTCCTCGGGGTTCAGTTCTGATTCAGAACTGTCATCTGTGATTTTCCCCTCCTCATCCAATCACATCTATTTGTTTATTCATTTCATTTCTCAACCTTATTGCAGATGAACTTTCCTCACCAGTGCAGTCAACTGCTCACAAACCTCCGACAGGTTTCCGTTTTCCACATGACACCATTTCTCCAGGCTGACTTGAGTGACTGAAATCAGATGCTCAGAGTCAATCCTCTGTATCCAGAGAAATAGTCTTTCTAATTGGCTTCTTCAGAATTCAGGAACTTATTGCCAAGCCTCTGCGTTTATCCTTTGTTACTGCAGAAAAGAAGAATCAGCCTTCTATTTGGTTCCTATTTTCTCCAGCCTAAACCAAGTCACCCCCTAAAAATTTCATTCTTCCAACTCAGTCTTACCCTGACCTCTCTGCTCTTCCATGCCCAGAACCACGGAGGGTCCTGGATTCTATTTTTTTTTTATTTCCTGAGAGCTATCTGGGAATATCGTTCCTGGGCCTTCACTTGCAGAGATGATGATTTCATTTTAATGTGTTTTGTTGGCAGTGGTCTGATGCCTCACACATCCAACTCAATGTGCGTTGCACATCATACAGTGCTCTTACAAGAGGAGTAAACAGTGAGACAAGCAAGCGGCTGTCATCTCTCTTAAAATGTCTCCATTCTGAGAACTGCAGACTGCAGATAAGATCTGTCAATCAGCAGTCTTGAACATTGTTAAAACTGGCAAGGCTCTTTTCAAACTTTCTTTTCTAAAGAAGGAAGTCCAAATGCCTTAGCCAGGCCGCTAAAATCAGTTTTGTAAGAGCTTATTAATCAATCAATCAATTACTTCAATAAATATTTATGGACTGCCTACCACATGCCAGGCACTTTAGTATGTGCCTAAGAGAACGAAACAAAAAAAGGACAAAATACTGGCTCTCAAGGAGTTTGCACATCAGCAGACATTATGTGCCTAAACCAGAGCCTGGCAGACTATGACCCAAGGGTCAGATCCAGCTCTTATCTGCTTTTGTAAATAAAGTTTTATTGGAACATAGGCATGCTCATTTTTTTTTATATACTGTCTGTGGCTGCTTTTGTGCTGCAAAGGCAGAGCTGAGCAGTTGTGATGGAGACCATATGGCCTGCAAAGCCTAAAATATTTCCCATCTGGCCTTTATAGGAAAAGTTTGCCACCCTATGGCCTAGAAAAATCAGTATATAATATGTCAGGTGACAATTTATGTTGTGAAGAAAAATGTAGATGTGTCAAGATAAAAATGATGGGAAGGAGTGTTCACAGAAGCACCCTTTGGTAATGTGACCATTGAATAAAGGTCAACGTGAAAGGAAGGGAACGAGGACCAAGGAAAGGAGAGAGGAAACAGATTGCAGAGAGCAGGCCACAGATCCATGATGGGTGTGTACAGAAACTTTGGGAAGGCTGTGGGATTGCAACTGAGTGAATAAGAGAAACAGACATGGATCAGAAGGGCCAGTTCAGAGGGACTTGAAGGTTACGTGTGATCTGGATTGTGGTCTTGCTCTGAGTGAGACATGAAGCCACAGTAGTTTCGGATCAGAAAATTATCATTGTTGTGAAGGATGCCTTGGACTGCTCCAGGAAGCAGATAATGTTGAGTCAAGGACCAAAGGAAAGGCATCAGTGAAGAGGCGCTGATGACTGTCCAGGCAAGAGATGCAAGTGTCTTGACTCGGGCTTGCAGCCTCATGGTAGTGAGAGGCTTTTCAGGCAACGCTTTGAAGGAAGAGTCAATACGATTCCCTAGCGGAGTAAAGGCAGGTTAAAAGCTATGGTACAGTTTTTTGACCCTAACAATTACAAAAGTGAAGTTGATTTTCATAGACGGATAAGGGGAGAAGTACAGGGGCAGAGTGGACATCAGCCCTTCTGCTCTGATGTCCTCATTTTGAGAGTTGACCAAGACAAGATGCAAGAGATAGCTTCAGTGACAGGTTCTGCTGACCTCATACTGTCCAACTCATTTCCTGTACCTCTCCCCTTCAGCCTACAGCTCCAGCTCTGCACACCTCAGGCTGTAACCTCTTGAGTGGGCCGAACACCATTTTGCTGCCATCTTTTCCCAGGGCAGAACATCTTCTGGCTCCAAGCCTATCGGCGACATGTCACCCCTCAGCGCGAACTTAAATACAGGAAAGATTGCCCAGACCCTCTCACCCCCTGCCTCTAATGTGGGACCCCCTCCCTCTGCTAGTCCTTCCTTTAGGGTGCTTTCTTCTGTTGTCTTTGTCTCCCAGAAGTGTTATTTACAGTTTGGGTTGGGGATGTAGCTTCACACTGGTAAATCCCTTCTCTGATCCACTAGTGGGCTCTCACCACCATGTCCTAGGATTGGTTCCTTTTCCTGAAAGCACAAATGCCACCACATCCTCAAGAGGAACTTTTGCCTGGACTCACTGCATCCAAACCTCCATCTTTCAAGGCTCTGCCCAAAGCCATCCTGCGGGGCCGCACTCCAGCAACAGCCTGTCTCCTCACCCTGAGCCTTTCTGCCTTGTCTGTGTATCATGCGGGGTTCTGACTCCAGATGAACCGAGAAGCTACAGTCTGTCTCCATCCGTTCTTGTTCATTGAAAAAGCAAAAAGAAGGTCCAAGGTTCATCAATTAGAGTTTCCTTATGCTGAGGGAGAGGAGCTACTCAGAGGGAACAGATGGCTCAGGCTGTATTTGGGAACCCTCAGAACTACAGTTTCTCCCAGAGAAACGCGTGACTGGGAGGCAAGGATGACAGGAGGCAGCAGAGTAAGCCGAGGGCACTTGGGAACCCAGGGGGGCAGCCAGTAGCTTTGGGCAGCCTAAACTTCTTAGTTATTCCTGTTCAGCTTTCCCAGAAGTCTCACGGCATGGCTGTCTATTTCCTTTCCTGGTGCACTTTTCTCAACAAACTTTGGACACTCTGTTTTCATGTTAAAGATCCCTTAGAGAGTCACTAGGTGATGCAGGTTAATGTGTACATGGGGGGGGTGATTTCCTTGACATTGTTCTAATGTTCCCATGGCTTCAAAAAAGGAAATAGAATCTACTTGGTCAGAATAAAACTATGGTTTTTATAGATCATGATGCAACGAGTTTTGACAAGCAGATCACGTTTGATCCCAGTTAGCCAATTCACATTTACCAAAGCTTAAAATAATGATGACAATGATAATGACAGCATACATTGTTCAACACTATGGTTTGTTTGAAATATGCATTCACATCTGCTTGCTTTTTCATTCAGAGGATGCTGGGGTGGATGATTATAAAGCCCCATGAAGTTAGGTGGTTTGCCCAAAAGACACACAGCTAATAGATATATCTATTCAGATGTGAAAATAAGAGTCCTGGCTGAAGCAGAGAGCAAGGAGGGATAATTTCTTGTAAAATTCAAAGTCTAGGGTAAAGTTGGCTTTAAGTTTGGTTGATGTAGCCATGATAGTACTTCACTGAGACCTTGAGTTTGTTCTACTTCTGTTGTCTCTGGGCTGACTTTGTCCTCAAGTTGGTGACAGACTGACAAAACTGGCCCAGAAGTGCCAGACATAATCACAGTGGGAGAAAGCAGAGATCACGGCCTTCTGGGGTACTCTCAATAGTGAGAATACTTATTCCCAGCCAGCCCCTTTCTTTGACCCAATGATGCCTTTCGTTTCATGGGCTTCATTTCTGAACCACTTATAGAACTGGGAAATGAGGTTATGTTCAGATACTCTGGCCTGGCTGGGGAATTGGAAGAGTCAAGTTCACAGGAGGCATAAGATTTAGGATTGTATCTATCTTAGACTGTAAAAGAGAGAAGTGGCCTTTGAGCTGTGCTCTTTCCGTTCTACTACAGATATGGCCTTGCTCTCTCCTCTTTCCTTAGTTCAAGATCACAGAAATGACTCTACAGATATCTTTGAAAAAACTGACTTCAAATTAGGAGTTGACAAAAATCCACTTTATAATATCATTCTGAATCTTCCTCCACCTTCAGGCAAATGGGTGGAAATTCAAGGCAGAGAAGCAGCAGGAGGCCTCAGATCAGCAAGGCATCCCCTGCTAAGACAAAAGAGCAATTTAGGTTCCAGAGAACATGCCTGTAACTTGGAACTTAAAGGGAAACTGGCTCTAGCCGGGCCAGCACTGATGAAAACCAGGAAGAAGGAGCAGGGTCATGTGCAAAACCAGCCTCCAGTCACTTAGAGGAAAAGATGGCAGCCACTCAGAATGTACAGATTCTTAGTCCCCCCCAGCCCACAGCTATGACCAAAACACAAGTAACAGCTGAGCTGGCTCAGTTTCTGATAGTACCCACTATCAGAAGTATCGATCTGGTCAGAGAGATTGTACAATAAGGTGCTTGCTTTGCATGTAGCCAACCCCTGTCAGATCCCCAGCAACACGGACGATCTCCTGAAGCTGCCAGGAATGATCTCTGAGTGCAGAGCCAGGAGTCAGCCTTGAGCCTGGTTGACCAAAAACCAAAACACCAAACAATTAAGCACCAATTCATCAACATCAAAACATATGTTTAGGGCCTTTAACACATTCTCTCTTTTGCTGCTCACTCACCCCAAGAGGTGAGGGATTAGAATCTCAGAGATGCATTACTTTCTCAGGAGGTCACAGTGTGGAAGGTTGAAAAAAATGACCTACCAAATGTCTATGTCCATCTAACATGAGCTTTGCACATAGGATCAAGGCCTAGGAATGGAGTAGTTCAGTTTCATTGGGAGAAAGGTGTGCCTGGGTGGAGATAAAGACCACACCAAAGATAGTTGGGAATCTTCTCACATATCAGCAAGGAAGGAAAAATAATGCCTAATCAAGTAACAAGAAAATGAATCAGTGCACCATAATAGCACCTGTAGTTAACTCAGAGACAGATCTAGGCTTCCTAGGACAGTGCCAGTTTGCAGGGCTTCTGGGAGAGAGTTACAAACCTCCATCATCCCAAGCTACCCAGCACCCAGCCCCTGTCCAATGATTCAAGCCCTGGAAAGAAACATTCTGACCATATTAGCCTCTACCCTCCTCAGGGGCTCACTGTCAGGTCCAGCCACGCCTATTGCCAACACTGTGGGCAGGAACTGACTCTTTTGCCCTTCCTCATTGTCTAGGTCCATGACACCTCAAATTGGCACCCACTCTTGGTCCACTGGAAGTTAGACTTCAGGCTTGCTTATGGATGCAGACATGGTCATCAGGTCCAGGGCCCTCTGCCTTTGCCATTTTGGCATCTACAACCTGACTTGTGCTTGCCCGCATCTACCAGCACCCAAGTTTTCTGACCCCTGAGAATCTGCTTTCTGGGCATTGGGTGCTTATGGAAGCATTTGTCTCTTCCCCAGAGTAACCTACAATGAACACTGTAGGGAACTGGGGAGTTCACACCCTGGCTCTATCTTGAGCCTCATAACAATGAGAGGTGAGACTCTGTCACCCAAAGTCCCCTGAGGGATTAAGCTCTGTAGTCTGCAGTGGCAGTTGGCTCCATATTACTCTTTATGGCTTTCCTTGCCTGGGCTTTACACATGCGATTTTCTTTACTCTGGGATTCTTCACACAAGATCTGCTTGGTGCCAGCACTGCGGGCAGAGGCTCACTCTTTTTGCCAAGGCTTTGCTCACTGTCTGTGTTAGTGAGACCCTAGAACAGCATTAAATAAAGAAGGGTGGTTGCAACCAGTTTAAGCGGAGTCCCTTCTGGGTCAATGGAAACTGGCTCATGACAACTGAAAGCTGGTCAGTCTGTCCTTATGATCATCCAGGCCATGATCAGTATCAACTGCACCAGCTTACATAACCTATCCGGGTTAAGGGTTATGAACATATTTTTATATTCATTGTAGAAGGTGTGTATAGCACAGGGAAAGAAGTTTTCTCATAGAGGTCCATGTCCTGTCCCATGGTTGAAACCTGTGACTTATCACCTTATGTATATATATATAAAAAGACTTTGCTGCTATGGCTAAGAACCTGGAGATGCCTGAATTGTCTCTTTTGACCATTAGGTCATTATCAGAAGCAGGCAGGAGCATCAGAGAAGAGAGAAGGAAAAGATGGAAAAGGCAGCAGGGCCTCAAGGGATGCAATGAAGGGGGCCAGAAGCCAAGGAATGCTGATGGTCTCTACATCTAAGGTAGAAAAGGCCTGGAAATCAATTCCTCTCCATTAGGGCCTCCAGAAGGAACACAGTCATGCCAACGCTGGATTTGGGGACTTTTTGGTCTCAAGAATTTGTGTTGTGTGACATCACCAAGTCTGTAGCTGCTTGTTAGAGTGACCATAGGGAAACAAATGGACTTTGACTCTATGTAGAAACAAAGTTGATAGATCAGGGGGCCAGACTGTCCTACTGCAAAAGCCTGGCTCTATTGCTTTGCCTCTGTGTGGCCTTTCCTTGCCTGGGGTGTTTTCACCAGTAAAGTGGTGATGGTGTGACTTTCCCAGTCTGTCATGAGTCTTTCCAAAGACACTATTTGAATGATCATAAATAGACTTGTAAGAAATGTGTGCTTGGATTATTATTATTTATATGAGGGCCCTCCACCATGGGTCTTTTGATTCCCCATTTCACATGTTCAGAGAACATACAGGAAGAGCCCTAGGCACATGGTTAAGAAGAGCCAGAGCCTTTAGGTCCATCTGGGTTTACATGACTTTCCCCTTTGAAAGACCTCACAGTTTCCGCTTCAGCAGTGCCAATGACTGCAGCATCCAACAACTGCCTCTGGTGTGAAGTTCCCTAACAGACCCTTTTTTCTCCTCTGTCCTCTCTTGCTTGGCTACTCTCCTTCCCACCAATGGCCACACCTTAGAGAAAGGCAGCCAGACGCTGCTGTGACGTGCATCACTTGATCCTGCCAACAACACAGGCCTGGGAAAGCAGCTGTGAGCAGGGCACTCTCCCCATTTCAGGGATGAAGGGAGTCTCTGAAAGCCTGGAGGACTCATCCTGTCAATGGGCCCTTGAGAGGCAGAACTGAAGAGACTCATCTCCTGAGTCCTGCTTTCCAGCTGCCTAAACTTGTCCTAGAGACTCCAGAAGCTTCTGGGCTGTTCAAATCTAGCCAATGAGAACTGCCATTTAATGGTCACGGAGCAGAACGGGGTATAAATCCTGTGTAGGTGTCAGTTTTGTGTGCATCTTATTTCCCTTAATATTGTTGTAATTGTATATCATTTAAGTACATACTTTGATTAGAAACTGTTTATGCGGTGTGGATTTTAAACTTTTCTTTCCATTAGGCTGGAAAATAAGGAGGGCTGTGATTATTTTGACATTCATGATGAACCCATTGGGAACTCAGGACTTCCGTCAGGGTTCAGCATAGGACACTAAGCCCCACACAGGGAGCTGCGTCACTGACTTTCCCAGTGACAGTGAACAAATTCCTTCTCTCTGGGAAATGAGGGGGTAGGACTAGATTCTCCCTAGGGCTCTTTGCAGCTTGAGGCTTTGGACACACAGGCGGAGGGTTCCTAGGAGCATAAAATCTCTCTTTTTGACCCACAGGTCTGTTACACAGTTTTGCAAATGGAGCAAACACAATATTCAATACTTCCAGGAGATCTTATTTTTTGCCTCTTGCTCCCCAAACATCTTCCCCTACAACCAAGACACAATCTCCCCATGCCAATAGAATGTGATTCAATGCTGGCAAAGGTCTGAGAACCTACCAGCTCCACAAACTCTACTTTGGGTTAATTCATTACTTTTTTACAATAATTTTGCATTTGATGCACAAAGGTTTCTAAGAGGAATTCATTACAAAAACAAATCTTTCAATGTCCCCTCCCCAAATAAAAAGATTGTGAAAGAGGATCATAAAGGAAGAAGCTGGGATGTGGCTTAGGAGAGAGCAGTTTTTTTATCTGTCTATCTGTCTATCTGTCTGTCTGTCTGTCTATCTATCTATCTATCTATCTATCTATCTATCTATCTATCTATCTATCTATCTATCTATCTATCTATCTATCTATCTATCTATCTATCTATCTATCTATCTATCTATCTATCTATCTATCTATCTATCTATCTATCTATCTATCTATCTATTGCTTTTTTGGGTCACACCCAGCAATGCTCAGGGGTTTCTCCTGGCTCTTCACTCAGGAATTACTCCTGGCGGTGCTCGGGGGACCACATGGAATGCCGGGGATCTGAAACCGGCCAGCACAGATTGGCCACGTGCAAGGCAAAAAGCCCTACCCGCTGGACTATCGCTCTGCCCCAAGAGAGCAGTTCTTTGTATTAGTGAGGCCCTGGATTTGATCATCATCACCACAAAAATGAAATAGACGAAAAAAAAAAAATAACTGAGCTATTGAAATCCAGAGGCCATGTCTGTACAGGCTCATTTTCCCTCCTGAGGAAAATTGTGGACCACTAGAGACAGGTGGTATTAGGGACAGGGCTGCCAAACTTGACTCCAATTACAGAGGTTCTTGTCTTATTGTAATCATCATTACAACTTGTGAAATTTCTAATGGTTCCCGGAGCACCACCAGAAGTGAGCCATGAGCACAGTCAAGTGTGGTCCAAGATCCACCACCTCCCAATTTCTTTTTTTTGGGGGTTTTTGGATCACACCCAGTGATGCTTAGAGTTACTCCTGGCTCTGTGCTCAGGAATCACTTCTGGCACTGCATGGGGACCATATGGGATGCCTGGGTCCAACCCGGTAGGCTTCATGCAAGGCAAATGCCCTACCCCTGGACTATTGCTCCGCCCCGATTTCTAATGTCTTTCTAATATTCCCAATAGCATCATTGAGGGTCAGACTATAACTATGACCATGACAATAGAATAAGCAGGTGTCAGCACTCATAACTCTGCCCGGGTCATTCTACTGTGCCATCCACTTTGAGAATCTATATAGAAGCTTTTCTATTGCATTCTACTCAGGAGAAGAGAGTAATGATGTATTGCTGAGTTGCCAGCGAGTGTCTGCAAAAGAACAAATGGAGGTTGAGGTGGTGCTGTCCAGACCGTGATACACCAGCTGGTTCAATCACTCATTCCACAAATACTTAGGATGTGCAATATGATGTCCTTAGCTCTGGGCAATAATAGGAAATTCCTTCCTTTTGGAGAGCACACCTTGGAGACAGATGAATGAATTAGAATTTATTATAGTAATTGTGTATTGGAAGTATGAGGTGCTTTAGGGCTAAAAGCAACTAAGCAGCCTTATAGGAGAGGAAGGCTTGAAGTCTGCTATGAATGTGAAGAGATAGGGGACAGTACGAGTGGGAATAGGCAAGTGGAAAGAGGGACTTGGGAGAGGAATACTTCCGGAAGAGGAACTGCAGATGAATCTGCTGGAGGGAGGGGGGCAGATGGGAATTAGCTCTGTAGTTATCCCCTGTTCTGTGTAGGGCTCCTGGGAGGTGGGGAGTTGCCATTTGACCTGGGTCTCTTGTTTCTGGTCACTGCACTTGCACACAGCCCTTGGGGAGCTGTTATCTCTAGGGGTAGAGGTGAGTGTCCATCAGTCACGTGGAGCTGGGACCGAGTCGGAGAGTGCTCCTAGGTACTGTGAAAGCCACCATTGGAATCCCTAGAAAAACACAAAACTCCTTCAAAGTGAGGCACTATTCCAGCATGCAAGGTAGAGGCAAGAATCTCCAGGTTCTAAGGGTTGGATGTAGAAAGGAAGGAGTATCTTACTCAGAGAAGACACAGGGGGTAGAAAAAAGGAAGTGGGTAGGTCTGGTGGACAGTCTCAGACGTGGTGGCAGGTAGCAGGAAGCAGGGGAGCCTGGCAGGGGTGCTGAGTCCAGACTCCAGGTGAGGACGGAGCCGGAAGGTTGCTGCTTTCTGAATGTGGGCCCACAGCATCCAAAAGACTGAGTATTAGCGCAATAAAGCAGCGCAGGAAAGCAAAACATATTCTCCTGAATGAGTGTCCCAACTTCACTTCCCCGAGGCTGAATGGTGGCTGGTGGGTGCCCTTGGCATATGGCGGGAATCGGGGTTCTTGGGCTATCTTCTCAGTGCTTACCAGAAAAAAGGTCATGGCTTCTTGTTTGTTTTTGATGCTTGCTTAGTTTTAATTTTTTATTTATTATTTATTTATTTATTTATTTATTTTTGCTTTTTGGGTCACACCCGGCAATGCTCAGGGGTTTCTCCTGGTTCTGCACTCAGGAATTACTCCTGGCGGTGCTCTGGGAACCATATGAAATGCTAGGAATCGAACCCGGGCCGGCACATGCAAGGCAAATGCCCTACCCGCTGGGCTAGCACTCCGGCCCCAGTTTTAATTTTTTAATTCCTTTTATGGAATGTATGGTTCAAGGGGAACGTATGGAATGAATCTGGGTTGGCTCCATGCAAGACAAGTATCTTACCCCTGTCGTAGATCTTCAGCCCAAGGCAGGGTATCTTGGCAGGGGCAGTGTGCTTAGAGGACTCTTCTATTTGGAACAGTATGAGTCTATACCACCCCTTATTATTGATCACTGCACTCTCACACCAGCACTTGGCTATTATTTCCAGGAGATGGAGAATAGTGAGGGTAAGAGCAGCTGCTTAGATCATGGAAGGGCTCAAAATACTATTATTAGTCTCCCTAGATCTTCACCATCTTTTCTGTTGTTGTGCTCATGATTCAGTCCTCGTTGGGGGCCACACAGTGCCCATGATGAACACAGGGCCCTCCCCATACAAGGCAGATTCTTGAGTCACATCCCTGGCTCCATCCTTCCCCATCCTCTGTACATTATGAGCCAACATTGTCTGACACACTGTAGGTGTCAAAGCTTGAAAACATTTGGGAACTATTCCTTTATGGAATGATCCTAGGAGAAGGACTCAACCCAAATGTTCCAAAGGATCAGTTATAGAACATAACTGTAGGGCAATAGCATTTTAGTTTTCTTTTTTTCTTTTTTTATGTTTGTTTTGTTTTGGAACCCTACCTGACAGTGCTCAGGGTTTTTCTTTTTTTTTTTGTGTCACACCCAGCAATGCTCAGGGGTTTCTCCTGGCTGTGCACTCAGGAATAACTCCTGGCGGTGCTCGGGGACCATATGGGATGCTGGGTATTGAACCTGGGCCGGCATGGGCCGACTGCGTGCAAGGCAACCGCCCCACCCGCTGTGCCATCGCTCCGGCCCCAATAAAAAAATATTTTATTATACCACCATTAGTTATACAATTATAAGATGTTCATGTTTGCGTTTTGGTTCTACAGTGTTCCAACACCCATTTCTCCACCCCTGCCTATCTCCCATCACCAATGTCCCCACTTCCCTCCCCTTCCCCCAGCCTGCCTCCATGGCAGGTTCTTTTTTCTCCGTTCTCTCTCTCTCTCTCTCTCTCCCTTCTCACTTCCCTTCCTTACACATTGTGGGTTGTAATATATTCTAGAACATGATTAGCTCCACTAGTTTGATGTGCCGTGTGGCTGCAAGCAGCCACACGACTCCAAGGAGAACCGGATGGCAGCTCTGAGTCTCTGTATGGTGGCCAAGAGCCCTGAGGCAGTTTGTGGGCGGGGCTGCCAGGCCTCTGGGATGGGTCAGAGAGGGAATGGGGACCCCAGCTCCAACTCCAGGAATGCCCGGTGATTTCTGCCTCCCAGAGCCACCTACCTGGGCTTGAACTCCGTTGCTCTGCTAAGCTGGTCTTGAGATTAGCGTCTCTCTTGTGTGGGTTCTGATGAGCTGTGGCACCTGGATTGCAAAAATGGCGTCTATTATGGTGAATGAGTCTCATCCGGCTGGTTCCAAGGCTCTACAGAGGTGATGGGTCAACACCCAAAAAGTGCTTAGGGTGTACTCCTGACTCTGTAGGCAGGGATCATGGATTCCAACAGACTGACGGCTTTGGGATGGGATTTCCAGGACACTGGAAAGAATTCCTACTTCTCTACTTTTTTTCCCTACTTTCTACAATTAGTGCATAGTATGAGCAGTTCTTCACAACTGGATGGTCAACGTGCAGGGGGTGGGGACCAGAGCACCCCAAAACAGCTCTTTCACGCAGTAGCCATGAGGCCCGAGTGATTTTATTATACCACTGTGAGATATATAATTACAGAGATGTTCATGTCTGGGTTTCAGTCATACATTGTTTCAGCATCCATCCATCCACCAGTGCCCATTTCCCACCAACCAATGTCCCAGATTCCTCCTCTCTCCCCTAGCCTGCCTCCATGGCAAGCTCTTTATCTCCTTTCTCTCTCTCTCTCTCTCTCTCTCTCTCTCTCTTCTTCTTCCTTCTCTTACACACTGTGGATTGCAATACATACATTTAGAGGCTATCATGTGTATCTTTTTGCCTGTATTCAATACTCAGTTCTAGGCTAGTATTATCACTTACAACAATTGCTAGCACACTGTTCCCTTCTCTGTTCCACCCAACCTCTGACTCCCAGAGGCTTGTGGTAGATTCGACTTTTGAAAAGACCTCCTGGTCTATGTTTTGTCTGACCTTGGATATTGGTATCATAATATGTATATGTATATATATATATGTATCTATATTTATGTCATGCAAATAAATACAGTAATTCTATATCTGTCTTTTTCCTTTTGGCTAATTTCACTCAACATGATCCTCTCCATGTCCATCCATTTATAGGCAAATTTCATAACTTCATTTTTCCTAACAGCTTCATAGTATTCGGATTGTGTAGATGTACCATAGTTTCTTTATCCAGTCATCAATTCTCAGGCACTCTGATTGTTTCCAGATTCTGGTTATAATGAATAGTGCTGCTATGAACATAAAAGTGGGGATGGTGTTTCTAGTGTGTTTTTGGTTTCCCAGGGTATATTCCCAGGAGTGGTATGGCTGGGTCAAATGGGAGCTCAATTTCTAGTCTTTGGAGGAATGTCCATATTGTTTTCCAAAAATGCTGTGCCAGTTGACATTCCCACCAACAATGGATGAGTGTCCCCTTTTCCCCACATCCACACCAGCACTTGTTATTCTTGCTCTTCTGGATATGCACCAATCTCTGTAGTGTGGGATGATATCTCATTGTTGTTTTGATTTGCATCTCTCTGATGACTAATGATGATGAGCATTTTTTCATATGTCTTTTGAGGTCCAAGTGTTTTAAATTAGGAACCAGCTCAGATCCTGTCTAGGCTGCCCCTGGCAGTGTGTCAAAACACAGAGCCCCCCAAGAATTCAGGTCTCAGCAGCTAGTAGAGCATGCCCCAGGGAGACAAAGGAGCTGCCCAGGGAAGGAGCAGCCACCCTCCCACCCCTCCACCCCGGGCTGCTGGGCATCCCTCAGCTCAGCTCTAACAGGCCCTGGCTAGGCCCTTCCCTTCTCTCCAGCATATGCCTCTTCCAGAGCTAACTGGAAGTCAGATACTTTAACCCCTTGCTGACTGCTCTCCAGGGTTTCATATTTTCAGACAACCATCCAAAAACATCCAAAAACTCCAGCTTCAGTTATCCTTACAGGCTGGCGCTCACCCACAGGATCTCCATAAGCCACTCCAGTGAGCTAGATTTCTTGGCATCTTCTTTCTCCCAGTTCAGGACCTGAGGCTCCACTGGTCACTTTTTTTTATACCTTTTTATTTTTAATTAATGTTTTAAATTGAATCACTGTGAATTACAAAGATATTTATGGTTGAATTTCAGGGTATATTGTCCCAACACCAATCCCTTCACCAATGACCACTAATCTCCACCAATGTCCTGTTTCCCTCCCCACCCCCCTCTGCCTTCTCTGCCTTCTCTGCCCTCTCTGCCTCAACACCTCCCATCTGCCTCTCTCATAGCTTCGCTCTTTGAGTCCAATTCTTTCTTTTTTTTTTTAGATTGTAGCTATTTATTCTCAGGAATATTTGTGCTCTTTTCGCTCTGGTATTTTTATTTTATTTTTATTTTTTTTTAATTTTTTTATTTTTACAATTACAAAGATATACAATTAAAAAGTTCATATTTGGGTTTTGGTCATACAGTGTAGCAGCACCCATCCCGCCACCAGTGCCCATCTCCCACCACCAACGTCCCCGGTTCCCTCCCCCTCCCCCAGCCCTCCTCCATGGCAGGTTCTTTATTTCTTTCCATTTCTCTATCTTTCTCTTTTCCTTCCTCTCCAGACTATGGATTACAGAACATACATTAAAGGGTTGTCATGTGTATCCTTTTGCCTCTATTTAATGCTCAGTTCTAGGTTGGCATTAGTACCCTCACAATTGTTAGCACACTGTTCCATTTTCTATCTTACCTAGCCTCTGACTCCCACACGTTTGTGATAATTTCCACCTTTGACAGGACCTCCTGATGTATGTTTCACTTGACCTTGGATATTGGTATCATAATATGTACATATATATTTATGTTATGCAGATAAATGCAGTCATTCTGTAACTGTCTCTCTCCTTCTGGCTAATTTCGCTCAACATAATCTTCTCCATGTCCATCCATTTGTAGGCAAATTTTATAACTTCATTTTTCCTAACAGCTGCATAGTATTCCATTGTGTAGATGTACCAAAGCTTTTTTATCCAGTCATCTATTTTCGGGCACTCTGGTTGCTTCCAGATTCTGGCTATTGTGAATAATGCTGCTATGAACATAAAAGTAGGGATGGTGTTTCCGCTGCGTATTTTTGGTTTCCCAGAGTAGATTCCCAGGAGTGGTATGGCTGGGTCAAATGGGAGTTCAATTTCTAGTCTTTGGAGGAAAGTCCATATTGTTTTCCAGAAAGGCTGTACCAGCCGGCATTCCCACCAACAATGGATGAGTGTCCCCTTTTCCCCACACCCACGCCAGCACTTGTTGTTCTTGTTCTTTTGAATATGTGCCAGTCTCTGTGGTGTAAAGTGGTATCTCATTGTTGTTTTGATTTGCATCTCTCTGATGATTAGTGATGATGAGCATTTTTTCATATGTTTTTTGGCCATTCGAATTTCTTCCTTGCTGAAGTTTCTGTTCATTTCTTCTCCCCCATTTTTTGATGGGGTTGTTTGTTTTCTTCTTGTAAAAGTTCTACCAGTGCCTGATATATCCTGGATATTAACCCCTTATCAGATGAGTATTGGGTGAATATTCTTTCCCATTCTGTGGACTGCTTTTGTATCTTAGTCACTGTTTCTTTTGAGGTGCAGAAGCTTTTAGTTTCATGTAGTCCCATATATTTATCTTTTCTTCTAGTTGCTTTGTTAGAGATGTTTCATCTTTGAAGATGCCTTTAGCTTCAATGTCATGGAGGGTTTTTCCTATATTTTCTTCAATGTACTTTATGGATTCAAGTCTGATATTGAGATCTTTAATCCACTTTGATCTGATTTTTGTGCATGGTGTTAGACACAGGTCCAAATTCATTTTTTTACATGTCGCTGCCCAGTTTTCCCAACACCACTTATTGAAGAGGCTTTCCTTACTCCATTTTAGACTCGTTGCACCTTTATCAAAGATTAAATGATCATGTGTTTGAGGTTGGGTGTCAGGATACTCAATTCTATTCCATAGGTCCACGGGTCTGTTTTTATTCCAATACCATGCTGTTTTAATTACTACTGCCTTGTAGTACAGTTTGAAGTTGGGTAAGGTGATGCCTCCCATCTTCTTTCTCCCGAGGATTGCTTTAGCTATCCTTGGGGGTTTATCGTTCCATACAAATTTCAGGATTGTTTGGTCAATTTCTTTGAAGAATGTCATGGGTATCCTCATAGGGACTGCATTGAATCTGTACAGAGCTCTAGGGAGTATTACCATTTTGACAATGTTGATTCTCCCCATCCATGAGCAGGGAATGTGTTTCCATTTCCTTGTGTCCTCTTTTATCTCTTGGAGCAGTGTCTTGTAGTTTTCTTTGTACAGGTCCTTTACACACTTGGGTAAGTTGATTCCTAGGTATTTGATTTTCTGTGGCACAATTGTGAATGGAATTGTTTCCTTAATATCCCTTTCTTATCTTTTGTTATTTGTATATAGGAAAGCCACCGACTTTTTGCGTGTTGATTTTGTATCCTGCCACTCTACTATATGTCTATTGTTTCTAGGAGTTTTTGGTAGAGAGTTTAGGGTTCTCTAGGTATAATATCATGTCATCTGCAAATAATGATAGCTTGACTTCTTCCTTGCCTATCTCGATGCCCTTGATGTCCTTTTCTTCTCTGATTGCTATGGCAAGTACTTCCAGTACTGTCGGGCGCACCGCCGGGTCCCGACAGTGCCGGGAAGCGAGTTCCCTTCTACCTCCGGGCCGGCGAGGAATGGATGAGCACTCAGGGGATCCGATGAGGTTTTTAAAAGACTTTACTTATCACAGGTTCAGGCATACAAATCAGCAAAAAGGAAAAAACCCGATGCTTAGGATTCCAGGCTAGAACCCCAGCCACGTGTAGGCCAAGATGGCAACCACCACGTGTGAAACTTCCAAGGGGAATAATCGCTCACAAGGCGAAATCCCACTGGGAAGAAGAAGCCTGGGAGGCGGGGAACCGGCTAGTTTATACCCCCCAGCAACTCAGACCTTCCTCCCATTGTTATGGAAAGCAGGGAGGGTCCAATGCCTTTAGGTAGTCCCTCCCTGCATCTCACCTAGGGCCTTTACTGTGCTAATGTTTTGAGCCGGAATGCCTTTGAAATGTAGAGAAGGGGGTTTCTGAGATGGCATGTCACTGTACCAAAGATCAACACCAATGCCAGTTAAATATTTCTCCAAGCCTTCACAAGTCTCCTCTACTTCATTGTAGTTTTATATTTTATCAGGGGAGCCATGCTTGTTTGTTTGGAAGCAAACAGCATTTCTCTCTGGTCTAATTACTTAGGTGTCCTTACGTGGCCAGGCTAATATGCTGGTAAGATCTAGCTAGTCCCACGATGATTGTGATAGCATGGGAGAATATTTATACCAGCTAGTACAGCATACATGGTCAGATAAACTGCCACATTTAGACTACCCCCTTATCTACGGAGTGATCTGCGGGAGGCAATCCAGAGCAGATGCAGCGGCCCTTAGGAGTCCTGCAACACAGTACTATATTGAATAAAAGAGGTGAGAGTGGGCAACCTTGTCTTGTCCCTGATCTCAGGGGGAAGGCTTTCAATTTTTCCCCCATTGAGAATGATGCTCGCTGTGGGCTTTTGGTAGATGGCTGTAACTATTTTGAGGAAAGTCCCTTCAATTCCCATTTTCTGGAGCGTTTTAATCATGAACGGGTGCTGGATCTTGTCAAATGCTTTCTCTGCGTCTATTGATAGGATCATATGGTTTTTATTTTTTCTCTTATTGATATGATGTATTATGTTCATTGACTTGCGAATGTTGAACCATCCTTGCATACCCGGGATGAATCCTACTTGGTCATGATGTATAATCTTCTTGATGAGTCTTTGGATTCTGTTTGCTAGTATTTTGTTGAAGATCTTAGCATCCGTGTTCATCAGGGATATTGGTCTGTAGTTTTCTTTCTTTGTGTTGTCTCTCCCTGCTTTGGGTATCAGGGGTGATATGTGCCTCGTAGAAGCTGTTTGGGGAGTGTTTCTGTTTCTTCTATTTCCTGGAAGAGCTTGAACAGGACTGGCAGTAGGTCCTCCTTAAAGGTTTGGTAGGAGTTCACTAGGGAATCCGTCTGGACCTGGGCTTTTGTGTTTGGGGAAGTCTTTTAATTACTGTTTCTATTTCCTCAATGGTGATAGGCTTATTCAGGTATTGGAGGTCTTCTTGTTTCAGCCGTGGGAGGTTATAGGACTTCAGGAATTGATCCATTTCTTCTAGATTCTCATGTTTCACGGCATACAGGCTCTCAAAGTAATCTCTGATGATCTTTTGGTTTTCTGTGGTTTCTGTTGTGATGTCACCCTTTTTATTTCTGATTCTGTTTATTTGGGTTCTCTCTTTCCCTGTCCTTACAAGTCTTGCCAATGGTTTGTCAATCTTGTTTATTTTTTCAAAAAACCAGCTCTTGGTTTCATTAATCTTTTGGATTGTTTTTTTGGTTTCCAACTCATTGATTTCCTCTCTAAGTTTTATTATTTCCTTTTTTTCTGCCTGGGTTGGGCTCCTTTTGTTGGTCTTTCTCTAATGTCTTCAGCTGTGTAGTCAGGTTGTTTATGTGGGCCCTTTCTTGTTTCCTGATGAATGCTTGCAGAGCTATAAATTTCCCTCTTAACACGGCTTTTGCCGTGTCCCACAAGTTCTTATAGTTGGTGTCTTCATTTTCATTTGTTTCCAGAAATCTTTGGATTTCCTGTTTGATTTCTTCTATGACCCATTTGTTGTTCAGGAGTGAGCTGTTCAGTTTCCAGGTGTTTGGTTTGACTCCCTGTTTCTGTGTATGGTTAACTTCCATTTTCAGTGCATCATGGTCTGAAAAGATAGCTGACACAATTTCTATCTTTTTTATTTTATTGAGGTATGCTTTGTGGCTTAGCATGTGGTCTATCTTGGAGAATGTTCCATGTGCACTAGAGAAAAATGTGTATTCAGCTTTTTTGGCATGAAAAGCCCTGTATATATCTACTAGCTCTCTTTCTTCCATTTCTTCCTTCAGGGCCAATATTTCCTTGGTGAGTTTCAGTCTTGTTGATCTATCCATCGTTGATAGAGCAGTGTTGAAGTCTCCAACTATTATTGTGCTACTGTTAATGTCTTCTTTGAGGTCTCTTAGCAGTTGTTTTATGTATTTTGCTGGCCCCTCGTTGGGTGCATATATGTTTAGTAGTGTAATTTCTTCCTGGTGTACATACCCCTTAAGTAATAAGAAATGGCCTTCGTTGTCCCTTCTAACCTTTTTCAGCCTGAAGTCTATATTATCTGATACTAATATGGCCACACCAGCCTTTTTGGAGTAATTGTTTGCATGGAGAATGGTCTTCCAACCTTTGACTTTGAGTCTGTGTTTGTTCTGATTATTCAGATGTGTTTCTTGTAGACAGCAGAATGTTGGGTTCAATTTTTTAATCCATTTTGTTACTCTGTGTCTCTTAATTGGCGCATTTAGACCATTGACATTGAGAGAGATTATTGTCATTGGATTTTGTGCCATCTTTCTGTTTGAGCTTGTTGTGCTTATGGGTTTGGTCGTATTACAGTAGACCCTTCAGTCCTTCTTTTAAGGTTGGCTTTGAGTCCATGAAGTTCCTGAGTTGTTGCTTATCCATGAAGTTGTGTATCTTTCCTTCATATCTGAATGTGAGTCTGGCCGGGTAAAGAATTCTTGGTGAGGCCTGCAGTTCATTCAGCCTTTTCACAATATCCCACCATTGTTTTCTTGCTCGGAGTGTTTCATCAGAGAAGTCTGCTGTAAATCTTAGAGATGTTCCTTTGTATGTGATTTCCTTCTTTGATCTTGCTGCTTTCAGTATTCTATCTCTATCTATAGTTTTTGTCATTTTAATTAAGATGTGTCTTGGAGTATTCTTGTTGGGGTTTCTTTTAGCAGGTATCCTACGGGCCTCCTGGATCTTGAGGCAAGTGTTTTTTAGTTCCGGGAACTTCTCAGCAATGATGGCTTTGACAGTTTCTTCTTCATCAGGGTTTTCTTCTTGCCCTTCTGGGACCCCAATGATCCGTATGTTGTTTCTTCTGGCTTCATCCCGATTATCTCTTGTTGTCTGTTCGGTAATTGTGAGTCTTTTTTCTATCTTCTGGTGTTGTGTAGAGAATCTTTGGAGCAACGTCTTCGAGATCACTAATTCTTTCTTCAGTAGCTATTATTCTGCTATGCTGGCTTTCCACTGTGTTTTTCATTTCATTTACCTCATTTTTAATATATGTCATTTCCATTTGCATTTTCCTCACTTCTTCTATCATGTCCTCTTGTATTTTATTGAGTTTGCATTCCATTGCTTCTTTGAATTCCTTATGACTCCTTAACATTTCTTTCCGAAATTCCTTATCAGAGAGGTTATATAACTCATTGGTATTGCTTGGCTCATCTGGACTAGTGGCTTCACTCACAGAGCTGGATGGAACTTTGCGTTGCCTTACCATTTTGACTATTGTAGGTTGCAAATGTGGGGTCTTGGATGACAGGATAGTACAGTTAGTAGGTGTCTGGTCTGTTTGCGGAGTTTGGGTGGGTAGCAAGGATGTAGGAACCAAGGTTCAGTGGTATCTCATGCAAGATAGGTAGTAAAAAGGTTTTGCGGGCGCGCTAGCATCCGTGCGGTTTTGAGTTTTGGGATGATTACGGAAGCGCAGGGCCCAAGGTTCATGCGGTGAAACCAAGGCAGTTAGCCTTGGTTCCCGTTGATGGAGTTTCCGCTCTTCCCTGGGGCAGTTTGGGTCCGCGGAGACGCAGGGATCACGCACACACCTGGCGGGGGGGGGGGGGGCTCCACTGGTCACTTTTCCTGGAGTGTCCTTATGGCGCCTTCAATGGGATGTGCCTGTGTTGCCTCCACAGGAAACCTTCCCTGCTGGCTTATCACCCAACTCCAGTCACAGCAGAATGTCATGTAGGACTCCTTCAATCCTCCTTCACATTTGCAGGTGTGTCCAGAGCACTTTAACACTGAGTTATTGTTATTCATGTACTTCCTGTAGCCCCCACTAGGCAGCACTCCAGGAGAGAGAACCTATTAGGAGGTGTTTTATAGAGGGCTAATTGAGAATTCAGTCTTAAAATACCTGAATTTAAAAGCTTCGGCTTCATCTGCCACAAGGAGGGAGTGGTTATACTAATAACTACTTTATTTTAATTTTTTTTTCAGGGGAGACCACACCCAGCAACTAATACCTGCTTTATAAGAACAAAAAATAGGATAATACAACTGTCATTAACATGCTATCTTCTACTCAGTGAATGATGGGTGGCAGTTTTTAATCAATTGTCATAATAAACACAGTGGTGAGGTCAGAGTCCCCTTGCCCAGCAGGGGTTTGGTAGGTACTTCATGAATATTTATTAAATGAAGAGGGGGATTAATGAAGCTCTATTCAGGCTTCCGCCTTGCTTCCCTTACTCAGCACAACTCAGCCACCCACCCCACACCCTCTCCCAGCTTCTTCTCAGCAGAACAACACAAGAAGCACTTACCTCTGGACTTTCTCCCATCTCTGGGCCTAAGAGGGATGGAGGAACCTTGATTTTGAATCCTTGAAAGACAGAGCCACTCCTTGATGCTGATCCCAAGACTGAAGTGATTCACTGAAGAGACTCTCAAGTCCACTCTTTAATTTAGTTTTGTTTCAGGGTGGGTCACACCTGACTGCGTTCAGGGCTTCCTCATGGCTCTGTGCACAGGAGTCATTCCTGATGGGACTTTTCAGGGGACTAAGTGTGGTTGGGGATCAAACCAGGCTGGTCATGTTCAAATGCCTTTACCTGTGTACTGTTTCTCTAGCCTCACGAATCTATCGTTGATTCTCATGAACTGAGAGTTGGCTGAAGCAAGAGAAAGGACAGAGGGAATTTGAGAGAAAGGTGAAAACCAATAGGGGAAAGCTTGACCCACTGGCAAACTCTTGGTCAAAATTTCCAAGGCTCTGAATCCAGTGATAGCAAATGAAATTCTGCATGACTGACGTGGCCCTGAAGCCTGAGTCTGGAAGGACCACCGTGGACGAAGCCTGTAAGGTAGGAGACAAGCATACAGGTTCTGAGAATCTCAGGACCTAAGTTCATATCCTACCTCTGACCCTCTCGCTCTTCACCTCAAGCCCTCTCCTCATGAGGCCTCTCTGGTTCATCCTTCTTTACAAGAATTGAACAAATATGAAATCTTGGACTGACTAGAAGTAGTGGCTTAGAGGATGTTCCATCCCTCCCTCAGGTTCTCTTTGTACTCAAGGGCCCTGGAGAAATTGGATAACTCCCCAACTGAGAACCAACATTTTTCTAGAACATGAAAGAAGTAGTGTTTGAGCTTTTACTGAAAATTAAAAAATGAACAGAGTTTGCAAGTTGAGAAACGAAGGAGGAGTATTCCATTCACAAAGAATACAATGAACAAAGGCCCAGAGCAATGATACAGAAGCTTTGGGAGAAGAAAAAGGAACCATTTCTTCTGCATTCTCTTGGGTCAGGAAGCTTTGAAAGGCTTTGTTTTTCTTTTTACTTTTCCCTCCCTCCCTCCCTCCCTCTTTGCTTCTTCACTTCTTAACTGTCTACGAGAGGTTAAAGCAATCTGAATTAAGTTAGTTAAATTGACTTTTATTATTGAATTATAATCATTTGTGCAATTATGAAACCAGGTGTTCCTGATTGAGATCAATTATTTCTTCACCTGATCACTATAGAGCTAATAAGGACTTAGAATTGCTGTTCAAGTATACTTCCAGCCGGGTTGAAGCCTTGTGGAAAGGCATTTATTAAACCAAAGAGTGGCAAAAAAAATCCAAGGGAGAACAAGGACAGAGATTAAAATCCTCTAGGAAAAGGCCTAGGAAGACTGATTTGATCATTAAGTAGCCTTGATGGGTGGCTGGTTGTTGAATAAGGCATCTTGGAGGTGTTCCTATAGGAACTTTGAAGTGGGTGGAGGAGAATAGGAGGAATGGGTATGGTCAGGATGAGGAATGAGAACATGGCATACTGTGTGCTCTAACCCCACATTAGAGCCTGTTTGCTGTCTCCTCCCTGCTGAAGGAGAGTTGCTCTCTCGGTGAGGCTCTACTTCTAGCCCCTAGAAAGCAGTCACAGTACCCCTTCTTCTGTGTGAGGTGGACTATAGTCTCCATTCTAGAGTTCTAGCTTCCTCTCCTTTTGTTTTCTATAAGATCTCTGCAAAGAGGACAGAGCAGTAGCTTTATTTCCATTTCCATCGGGCACTTAGAGACTTACTCAACACCCCATTTGAAGGTCTTAGGATCAGTGACCTTGGGATCTGAAGGATACTTAAGGACTTGGTTCCAGCTTTTCAGATCCAAAGCACATAAACATCTTGCTGTCATATGTCGTATTCCTAGATAAGCAGAAAGTTGATTGTCTCTACAATGGCTGCCTAGTGTGGACACATGTTGAAGTCACTTGGAGAAATGAAACCATAACTATATATCTGCATTTTTTTTGCTTAAATGATAAACTTAATAATGTTAAGTAAGTGGCTTGACAAGAAAAAATACTGTTTTTCTGGTTTGGATCAGCAGTGTGGATGTTAGTCGGAAATAATGGAGAAAGAAATTCTAGTGTGTCCACATGGGTTGGATGACCTACATTCCTTCATTGTTTTAAAGATCCAGAGGTAATTCTAAAGGAAGGGTTATAAACTGTTTATCTAGTGGGTATCTAGTGAGCTCGGTGGAACTAGTTAGCTTAGTGGACTTCTGGGGAGGTCAACAGCTATGCAAGTCTTTTGACTTGGAAATAGCATGCATGACTTCACTTTTATTGGCCAGGATAATTGCAAGGGGGCTTGTTATAAGGTTCCTTCAATCAAGAGGAAGAAAGGGAATATAGTGGAGCACAAGGACTAATGGTATGTAAGAGTAGAAAATCTCTGACTCTTCCCTGCCCCATCTCCACATTCCTCCAGTCAAGATCCCTCTGTGGACCCACTTCATATCTTCCCTTCTAGGGCTCATTTACATAACAAGGAGCTGGTTACTAATGTCTCTAAACTGTTGGAGAAGGCATGAGACTTCTTTCTTCTCTCCATCTGCAGACAGGTACCCACTCCAACTTATCTCTTTGGTAATATATCTGGATCACTAAGATTCTGGCAGGTTCCATTCAAGACTCATGGTTAGGTGTTGGAGGACAGGTTTAGCTATTCTGGGAGTTTTGTTGTTTTGCCCACTCCCAGCTTAATCTACTTAAGTCAAGATTCATTCTAATGAGACCTCTCTTCTATGTAAACACTGCTAGAGGGTGTGGCAGTTACAGAAGTCACCTTGACTGAATAACTCCTGACTTATACATCTACTAAGACGTCTATGTTTTCTAGATTGGGCACAGCTCCTCTTTATACCCACTGCACCCATCGTGGGACAGTTAGAATTTACCAGGAGACTACCACCCTGGCTACGCTGAGACTATAGGAAGACTATAGGAAGGATCATACTAGTTTGCTCTAAGCAGGCGAGTGTGGCCCTTTCAGTACATGAGAACAAGATACTCAGAATCACCCTGGTGCAGATAATAATAAGAAGGACCTTGTGGGTACCATCTAGATTACATGAAACTCATGAAGTTAAGATCTATTACTTTATATCAGCCCCCTCTCTCTCTCAGTGTTTTACATAAGAGATAGTCTTGGTAGAAAGGATTAGACCTTGGCATAACCTTTGTTTATACCTGCAATAGGGTGTGGCACTACACTCTGTTTAGAGTTCTTTGTTGACATGCCCTCCTGATTGGATTACTTTGGTGTATATAAGGGGCTGACTTGAGGCACCTTCACTTTTACCTTTTGGCTCCTCAGCCTTGCGGCTTTTGGCTTTTGGCTTTTTGCTCTTTGGCCTTTTGCTCCTTCTTCTGGGTAGGACTCAGCTCTGGTGAGATCCTCTCTCTTTTGGTGGGAGACTTAGGCTCTTTTATATGGTCTAAGTTCGGACCAGAGCTAAAGTTTGTTCATTATATTGGAGTGCTGTGGAAGAGCTGTTGTACTATTAAAAGCCATTTTGGAACTGCACCGACTCGTGAGTTTTCATCTGTTCTCCCGGCGTCCTTGGAGGTAAAAGAGAACCTCTGTCCCGACACTGTCAGGGACCCTGGCAGCATTCCCCGACAGTTAGGATGTAGGAAAGGATTATTTTCAAGAAGATGGGAGGGTACTGTGCTACCATGGCAGACTATAGATATTCCCTAACCATCATATGTGATCCTCATACAAGATTCCATGGTTGGATCACTCCAGAGGAAAATGCCTCAGTAATTTATCCCCAAAATTCATCTTCTCTAGAAACTCACCCCTCGAAGAAGAAAACTCCACAGCTCTGAAAGCAGAAAGCCTGGTCATGCCTGAATGCTGAGCAGCTGGATCTGCAAACAGAGAAGCAAGGTGCTGAGGAAGTTTGGCCCCCAGTCCTGTCTCCCCACCCGCACAGCCCTCCCTGAGTCTGCCAAGGACTGAAAGAACTTCAGATCTGGATAGGAATCTGCAGTCATCAAAGACACGTGATAAAAACCAAACTGGGACTTGTTTACATAAAAATGAAAGGACTCCCTTCCATCCCATGACTGTAAAACTCAAGGTGTTTCCAGAGGTGGCCAGGTTCAGAATTCAGACAATATCCTGAAAGATGACCCTTTCTTCCCTCACTCTACTCTGCTTTCCTCTGTGGGCTCCCCTCAGGCAGGTTCTCACCTCCACAGAAGTAAGAGGGATACAAGCTCCTCATCTAACTCTGTGGAGAGACCGTTATCTCTATACCGAAGAGGATTAACCAACCTCGAGGACTGAGTACCACTGGATAACAAATATGGCCTCTGAACAGAACATTTCTGTGACCAGGCATAATGGGCATGGCCTAAGGTTGGAGGAGGCATGGGAGGGGCTGGAATGGGTATCTGTCAGCAAGTACAACAAATATTCTTCGAAGACCCCAATTCTCATCTACTATGGCACACCCCAACACATTTTTCTCAGATCCTGTATTATGTGAAGCCCTTCCTGAGCAACAAGCTTGATGTTTGTTGTTATTCTCTCCACATTAATCTAATTTTGTCTCCTGGAAATACACAAAAATATTCTTGGAGTGAACCTGCTGAGACTGAATATAGGGCTATAAGAGACGTTTCTCTGATGGATATCCAGACTCCCAAGAAACAAGTTGAGTAGCAAAGGGATTAGAGAGGCCCAGGCAGAGTTCTGCAGCTGGGCCCAATACCTTAGATGGAGCTCTAGATCAACTCTGAATTCATTATGACCTGCAGACAAAATACTACTGAAATCCAGGTTTGATGCATACAATCTTGCCCACTTAGCAGTCAGGATTACTCAGAAAGTTTTGCTGAAAAACTCGTGAGAACGAGCTATAATTGTTAAGCAGTGTCATTATGTTTCTTGCCTGTAAAACAGCCCAAGGTACACCTTTAGAAAAGACAGCATCATGAAAAAAAGTTTTAAAGTGGAACAAAATCACACAAAGATGCCAGGCAGGGAGAATCTGGAGAATGAGTTTGACGTAGGGTTTGTGCTTTGAGGAAAACAACAAAGCAGGGGATGTTGGAGAGCAGTAGTAGAAGGCAGAAGCTTATGAAGCAGCACCCAAGAGGTCAGCCGTGCTGGAGGGGAACCCCAAGCTTTGGCGGAGGTGTTGGCTGGGGAAGACTTTGGGTGTGGACTTTCTGGGCTTGGCCATGAAGCCATGCTATTTTGGAAGGGTTGGGCCCTTCTCTGGCCTCCTACTCTTTTTCCAATCTGCACAATGAAAACCATGGAGTAGTAGGTCCAATTCTGTCTGCTGACACCACCACCGCTCCCTTTCCTGACACCCAAGGCCGTCTGGCTTTCTTCATTCTTGTCTTGGGCTATAAGTAACCCACTTATATCACACTTGGACAGGGAGAATCTCAAGACTATTTTGCAGTTTTCCATCCAAGTTATTAGGATGTTTAATAGCTCTGGCCCCATGCTGATTTCTGACATGCAGTAATTAATTCCTTTTTACTCAGTGATCTAGCCATTCACAGGTCTTGATTCAAAAATGTCTCTGCTCTGTTCCGTTTAAAAGAGTACTAAAAATGTTGAATGGAAAACTGTTTGAACTTTTGTAAAGGGCCATTGATCTCTAGCCTATACTTTAATAAAATAAATTACAGATGTATTAAAAATTCAAATGTAGAATATGAAATTATAAAACTACTCTAAGGTGAATATTTATATAATCTTAGAGTGGAAAGGTTTTCTAAGCACACAACCAAAGGTAGAAATCATAAAGATCAGAGTTCTTGAATTGGTTCACATAAAAATTGAAGCCTTCGTGGTGGCCTAATTTAATAATCACTGTATCGCTGTCTTCCTGTTGTTCACTGATTTACTCGAGTGGGCACCAGTAACATCTCCATACATCCTGTCACATGCTATTGTAGTCCAAGGGCATCTGCTCGCTCCAGGATCATGAACAGTCTCAAACCATTCCTTTAGGTCATGGCAATGAGGTCTGGTTTTTGGCATATCAAATATGACACTGGTAGCTTGCCAGGCTCTGCCTTGCGGGTGGGATACTCTTGTAGTAGCCTCTCATCTCGTGAATTTGTTGATGAGATGGGGAAAGATCAGCTTTTCTGTGGGGTGGAGCTCTGGCGAACTGTGGAGTCCAGATGTTGAAAATGGCCCTCATGGTGTGGGGTTCCTCTGGCTTCTTGTGAGGCTCTGCTGGGATGGTGGGCCAGGGCTAGAATCTGCCTTCCCTCCCGGGCGCCTCATGATCAGCTGGACACAGGGAGAGCTGGTAGCAGTTCTGCCCCTCTGTATCTAAGTCCTGATCTTGGAAACTTAATAAAATGAAATGAAAAGACAATGACAAATTTGAGGAAACTATAATTTGTAAGGGTTGTTATTCATGATGCTGCAGCTAATATTTATTTCCATGTGCCAGGCAATGTGTTAACATATATGGAATACCAACAGACTAATTCACACAAATTCAAATAGTATAAAGTACAAGAGAAAAAACTAATATCTTTCTTATAATCAGATTAAAACCATAATAAAAGACTGCTTTTGAAATTAACAAGGATGAGAAAAACAATAATACATAAATATTAGGGCACAGAGAAATGTCACTTTCATACAATGCTGTTTTGAAGTCCAAATTAGTGCAGACTTCCTGAAGGGGAAAGTTTTCAAAATCAAACACAAAATTCATCTCCACATCAAAGAAAATATCTTGGAGAATAAAATGAGGATATGCACAAAAATATAGATAAAACATAAATTATATAGGTTCATCTACTGTTAGTGAATAAAAGTAGGCTATATTATATAATATATTATATATAGGATTTGGACCACATCTACCTGAGCAAGCCAGGGCTTGCTCCTGGCTCTGTATTCAATGACCAATCTGGAGGTCCTTGGGGGAAAATGCGTGGTACCAGAGATCAAACTATGGTTGACCACATGCTACAAAAAACACCTTGACCCTTATTATCTCTTCAGCCAGGAAATAATTTTTTATAGACAAATTATGAGTCTTTATACATTATAGATGGAATAGACTCTTTTTAATTTTATTTAGTTTTTTTGTGTGTGTTACATCTGGAGAGGCTCAGGAGTATTTCTGGTTCTGCACTCAGGAATAATTCCTGGCAAGGCTCATGGGGCCACATGGGATGCCAAAGATCAAATGTAGGTAATCCTTGTGCAAGTGTGTAGTACCCACTTTACTATTGCTTCAGTAAACTGAAAGGACTTTGATAGCTCCTGAACACATGACTTTAATTGGAGAAGAAGGAAAAAGTGAACAGTTTTGAGAATAGTACATAATCACTGAATACTAACTATAATTAGGGAGGTGACTTTTATAGACTGGAGTGAATAATCTGAAATCAATCCCTATGCAAAAAATAACCATGCAAAAATGTTCTGCAGTTACCTCAGATCTTATAAGTAAAATGATATTTATTTGTTATTTTCTCCTGCCCCTCGAGGAGTTGTAGGTGTGGCTGCAGTGCCCAGCTGTGTTGGCAGGTGGCAGACAGGAGACAGACTTGTCTGCCCATGGGCCCTGGATGGTTGATGGTCTGACATAGAAAAGACTGGGCCCCCTACGATGAATCCAGAGCCATGGCAGAGTCTGGCAAGCTACCTGTGGTGTATTTGATATGTCAAAAACAGTAACAGAAATGGACCTCGTTCCCAATGAATGGAGATGTTACTTGCACCCGCTTGAGCCAATTGATGAGCAACAGGAAGACAAGTGATACAGGTGATACAAGTGATACAATTGTATGCTTACAATATAAAATTTGTAATGGCATACAATATAAAATTTCAGATTTCTGTGAAATAAAAAGAAATACTCTCTGGGAAAGATAATCTGGATAAGATATATGCAGTATTAACATTGATTAAATTATCTCCATAAAGTAAAATCCATTAAAGGGGGGTTTTAATTCACTTCTTTTCTGCTTCCAGTTATTTTCTAATTTTCTATAAGGAATGCACGTGATTATAAGATAAAAATGACAAAGATGTGGCTTGCTCTTCAGCTGTGTTCTCCCTGAACACATATCTCACTTGTTCTGTTTCTTTGCTTCCTTTTTCCTTATTCCTCTCATTCCTCTCTATGTCTCCATTCACATCTTTCTAAGTAAGTTTTCATTCAATTAAAATGAAACTTGCTTCACTAAGAGGAAAAAAGGAAGAAATGGCAAAGATGTGCATCTTGCATTATCTGTGTGAGGCCCAGTTGGTAACACGGAGAGCAGTGTCAGTGAGCCCCGGATGGTAACTGATTCCCAAGAGAAAGCTCCAGGGAAATTATCAGAAAAATCAGAGAGAATGAACCACAAAAAAGTGGAGCTTGAATCAGCTTGAGGCCAGAGAAATTAGGATGTGTGGTGTTAAAGGGTGAGGGCAGGCAAAATTTACAGCTGTAGACCATTCTTTTGGAATGTTCGATGAGGCAGAACAAGGAAAGGAAATTAAACAGGTCCAAGAGGGTCAGAGGGTCAAAAAGAAGGATCCTAGAGTTTGTTGCCTTCTACTTTTAAAGATTGTGAAGTACTGAAAATGTTTGGAAGCAAGAAGCCATGTATAGACTCATAAAATTGTAGGATAGTAATTGTAGATTGCAGTTCAGTGAAATCTATATCCAGGGCACCTGAGCTCTCCCCATAGGCTCACTCTGTGTCATCTGGAAAGTCTGTAGGTTACTCCTATCTCTCTGCAATGGCAGAAGGTGATCTAGCAATTTTGACAATGGTTCTTGAGTCTGCACAATGAGAAATCAAGCAAAAAGGCTGGAATGATGTCCCATTCTTAGAAAAATATCTTGGAGTGTCTGTAGTGGAGGAAACTTGAGGATAACCAGGTTAACCCTTAGCTACTGCTGCACTCCCCTTTCCAATAATCCTGAAAACCAGCTGCCTAGTATCTGCACACACCTCTAAAGACTGGGTACTTACTACCCCAAGACACCCACCTACAAATAAAATCCAGAAATCATGTTAAACACTTCTGTCTAGAATTTCTACCATTCTTATTCAAATCTACTATGACCTTTTAATGTTACTCACAACAGACATCTTTTTGCTTTGTTTTTTAAATATTTTTAATGATCCTTTACAGATATAGACATTGTGAATAAAAAATTATTATATATCAACTATATCACATAATCCCATCCTATGCTTTTATTGCCTATTGTTTCTCTTTGGGGCTGCTTTACTTTGGTGTGATTTCTTTGATTACTGCCTAGAATTTGTATTAGAAAAACAGTTTTCCATATAGTTTGAGGTCTACAAAGATATTCCGTTTCTCCTGAGAAGTGATTATACCAATGATCTTCGGATGGTATTGGTAATGATGACCAAGAATCTGCATTTGTAATGATCACCCTGACATAGCTAGTACGGAGGAGTCATTTTTCCATGAAAGAAGTAAGCAAGAAAGCCCAGATTTACTCTCACCCAGGATCTGAAGCCTCTGGGGTCCCAGCTTATTAAGAGAAGGGTCCCCTGCCCCATGCCTCATCATGTGTGTGCTGAGACTTCTACACCTATTCTATCACCCTTGGAATTTTCCAGAATGAAGCTTTAATCTTGAGCATTTGGCTTATGTTTGGATGAAAAGCAATTTCTGTGCTTGTTTATTTCACTAGATTTCCCCTTTATTTTAAATTCAGTCATCTTTATTTTCTTGTCATCTCCTTCATGCTTTTAAGAGAATTTTTAAAAAAGATTTGTATTTTTAGTTGCTTTCAGCAGGGGACTGGTCTAAATAACGACACCAGTGTTCCTAGAAGCAAGTCCTTTTCCAAGCACGCCACATCGCGACACTCAGGAATGCATCTTGTATTCTTTTTTTTAATTAAACATTTTATTATACCACCGTGAGATATACAATTACAACGTTGTTCATGTTTGGAGGTTTTGATCACATAGTGTTCCAGCACCCCGCCCTCCACCAGTGCCCATTTCCCACCACCAATGTCCCAATTCCCTCCCCCTTCCATAGCCTGCCTAAATGACAGGTTCTTTAAGCATCTCAAATTCTTGAAACCATATCCAGATCTTGTGGCATTGTCTCCATCATCCAGACCTGTGCTTGTTCTTGCCTCTCCTTTGTGCTTCTATTTCCCATGGACTCCACTCAGTATCCACCCTATAATGGCCCAATCCTTGATTACTGGAGCCTCTTTTTGGGATGATCTTGCCATACGTCCCAGGATTCCAGAATGCAACCACTTAAAGCAAATGTCAAGATCCCTTTCTCTAATAGATGAGAGAATAGAAGCTCAGGGAGGGGGAAATAGTTTCCTAAGGTCCTGGGAGAAACTACTGCTGGACTGATGACTAGAACCCCAGTCCTCAGACAGCATGTGTTTTCCACAACCCTATATGTTTTCCACATCCTATATAAATCTGTCGTGATGGGGAGCCAAGCTTGCCGCTCAGCAACTTCCATAAAGTAAGTAATCAAGCAATGGCAAGATGTGTGTCTTCTAAATCCGGGAAAACCACCAACAGAGCCAAACATTTTTTTGTAATTTTTATCTGCCTGGTTTTGAGGCTCGAGCTCTCCGTTCCTAAACAGCTGAAAGGGGAGGACAGAGTCAACCTGAATAAAGGAGCAGTTACAGGGTTTTGTTGTAACTGTCCCTTTCTACTTAATTTCTCTCTGTGAGCTTTGAAATCCCAGGAGCCCTGAAACTCCATTGACTACACCCACTGTCCTCCTGGAAAGATTCCAGTAAAAACAGCTTCTAATTAAATAAACGAGCTCTGCCATGTTCGCTTCACATAGCAGGCTAAGGCTTCCTATGACAAGGTCCTTTGACTACAGTCAGTTTATTACTTGTTAAATTCTCATCGAATCTTGCTGTTTCTATCTAGCCATATCCTTCTACTAACGGGACACAGAGGAATGGTAAAATGGGCAAGCAAACAAACAAATCAAAATTAGACAGAAATGGTCATGCTTCTTAGGGAAACTTGCCTATCTGTAATGAACTCCATTAGAAAGGAAGCAAAATGACTAATTCAGGAACCAAGTAGCAACTCATTCAATCTAATTTCTTAAACTCCTGAACTCCTGCCCCCTAAACATTTCCCTGACCATATGTCTTCCTGAGCAACACACACACACACACACACACACAAACACACACACTCACACACTCACATACTCCCTATGCCCAAGCTGTCATTATATTCTCAATGGTTCCAAGCACGGCAAACTCAGTTCCTTGTCGAAGAGCAAGCCACACATCCACAGTGCCACCCTACATTCTTTCCCTGCACCCAGTGCTCCAAATACTTTCCAGTCTTCAGGGTCTCACACCGGCTTCCTTGAAAACTTCTTAGGATCCAGCCTTTCTACAGAAACTAAAAGAGTCCCTCAACCGTCTCATGCCCTCTCCTCCCATACTTAACAATTTTTTTAAATTAGTTTATCTCATGCAATATCTGGGACAATCTTACACTCAAAACTGACTCAAGTTTATCTGAGATCCAAAGTGACCTGGGTATCCTGTGTTTTATCTGGGAATCCTCCCAGGTATGCCTAGGTGGCTTTCGTGAACCTATAGAAAAGAAGGTTCATACTAGAGAATATTTGAAAGTTCCCCTTAAAACCTGGGCGGTAGTCAACTTTCCAAATTATGTTTCTCCCCTGTATCTTGCTCTCTGCTGTTAATGAAACAAGTAAGTATAGATTGTACTTGAGTACTTATATATGACTTTTCAAACTCTTCTAGATAGAACAACAATAAGGATAGCAATACTAAAAATATAATGATATATATATTTCTAAGTACTCTTCCAAGTGTTTATTTATTTTTTTTTGGGTCACACCCGGCAATGCTCAGGGGTTTCTCCTGGCTCTGCACTCAGGAATCACTCCCGTCAGTGCTCGGGAGACCATATGGGATGCTGGGGATCCAATCCGGGCCGGCATGGGCCAGCCACATGCAAGGCAAATGCCCTACCTGCTGGACCATCACTCCAGCCCCCAAGTGTTTAACAGATATGAATACTTAATCCTCATAACAATCTTGAAAAATAGATACCATTATTATCTTTATCATAAAGATGAAGAAACTAGGGCACTGAACACTGAAATATGCTGCCTAAGGGACAGTAGGTAGCCCATGGTTGATAAATGGCAGAACAGGTAAATTGAATCTCCAAGATCTGACTCCAGAACCTGCCTTTCAAACCACTTTCTTTTACTATATCTTTAATGACCATTACTAATAGATTTCCCATATAGCATCGTAACTTATTGTAATAGGCCAGCATGCACTGACTTTAAGCTTGTGAACATGACCAATGTAATACTTGTGAATTATATCATTGACTCCAAAGTCATTACCTGAAAGGAATTTCTTTCAGTAAGATAATGTAGATTACTTATACAGACCCAGCTCTTGATCTTCTCTCTTCTTCAAGTATGTTTCTGGCAAAGTTCCCATGGAGGAGACACCATTTTTGTCTGTTCCTTTCATCTCACTGGTTTCTAGATGAGGCAAATAGATACTAAAACAAAACAAACACACACAAAAAATCTTTCATTGCTCCCGCACTGTCACACATTCTTTGTGACACTTTTCAATGCCTTCCTTCTTTCCACCATTTTCAGTTCTTCTCAAGGACAGCTTTGATTCACTTTAACTCCAAAATATCTCCTCTGTGAAGGCTCCCTGATTATCCTTAGCTAAGTTAACTCTCCCTTCTTTCTCTACACCCGCTTAATACTCAGGTCTCGGCTCCAATCCTGGTTTTCAAATTATTTAATCATATTGATGGTCTGACATAGAAAAAGACTGGGCCCCCTGGATGAACCCAGCGCCACGGCAGAGCCTGGCAAGCTACCCTGGTGTATTCGATATGCCAAAAACAGTAACAGTGGACCTCATTCTCAATGAATGGAGACATTACTGGTGCCCGCTTGAGCAAATCGATGATCAGCGGGAAGACAAGTGATAAAAGTGATACAAGTGATCTTTCAACTGACTCTACTAATCTCAGCAATATGCTTCTCTGGAACTAAGGTTCTCCACCTTGACTATGACTCAGAATCACATCAGAGGAGGAGTCTTTTTTATAAACATAAAATGCCTGTTTTCGACTCCTAAAATTTCAAATTTTACATTTGCATATAGGATTTAGACTTCAATATTAACACACACACACACACACACACACACTATGATTCTGAGCCACGTGGTATTACTAGTTAGTGAAACTGGTGTGTTCTCAGCACCCAGCAAACACTTTGCATTGGCCATACTCTTTGGTTCTGAGGGTGGGTGTAATTGAGAGTCTAACAGAGCTCTGAGGAGGGTCAGCTCCAACCCAGCAGTTTATTACTCTGGTATTTTATGACATGGGATTCATTTTTACACCCTCAAAGAAGGACCCACTGCTCACTGCTACAGTAATCTCAAGGAAAGGGTGCCTATTTCAGAAATGAGCTGAATTGTTTCAGTGGAAAAGTCTTTAGAATTCACTAGTAAAATCCCAATAGGAGAAATTTCAAATCAGAAAAGTGAAAAAAAAAGCTGCCAAACTTTCCAGTTTTTTTTTTTTGCCCCAATTCCAGTAGCACCTCATTTACATTGTCCACGTCGTCCTCCAACACTAATCTCAGTAGGGGGGCATGCTGAAAAGGACAAGGGAAGGTGAGAGGGCTTGACCTGTGCCCCAGTTTTATTTTTTTCCCTTTTATTGAAACAATGTGATTTACAAAAGTAAAAAAGGTTTTCATAAAACTGTTGATAAAAAGATTCATACTTCAATACCACTCCCACAACCAGTGTGTTCCCACCACCAACGACACTTCATGTTCCACCCACTCCCATCCCCATGCCTGCTCCCTCAGCTGGACTGATTGTGTTGATCATTGAAGCACATACATGACAATGTTATTGATGAATCCATTTTCTTCCCTATTATTGTTTATGAGAGAATTTGGCCAAATTCTGTTCTTGAATTTGCTTTCTGAGTTTCTAGAATATGGTTGGGTCCACTAGTTTGATGTACCATGAGGCTGCTTGTGGCAGCGCAACACAAGGAGAGCTGGATGGCAGCTCTCCCCCCATGTGTTAAAGTCTCTGCATCATGGCCAACAGCCTGGGGGGCAGTTCATGGGCGTGTCCACCAGGCCTCCCCAATGGGATAGAGAGGGGAAGGGGGACCCCAGCTCCATCTCCATGAAAGCCCCGTCCTTGACTTTCGCCGCCTAGAACTGCCTACCTGTGTGCCCCAGCTTTATATCCGAGCAAAGCAAGTACACTCTGGACACTGAAGAAAACATTATTTTAGATGAAACCTGGACTCATAAAAGATACACAAATACACATACACACACCACAAAAGTACACACAATTGAACAAAACCCACCATTGCAATATTTTCAAGTCCATGAAAAGCAACTGTATTTTAAAAAAGCCAAATTAAAATTGAATTCCGAGGCATAATCCAGGAGATAAAAAGTCAAAAAAAGCCAATATGTGATGATTGAGTATGCACGACCACAACCCTTAATCTCTGCCATCCTCCACAGTGTAAACAAATCTGCAGTTGTTGATGCTATGCTGAAAACATCACTAATCAAACCTTAAATACCAAATACATTTAAGCAAATAACACTCCCGTGACAGTCATTCAGGCTCATCGTGAAGGAAATCTAAATCGGAGACTCTGTTGGAAATGGCCAGACCTGTACTGTAGCTTTGCATTAATTGACCAACATCCTAGAGGCAGGCAGTGCTTTCTCTTAAGTACAGAAGGCCTGAAATACAAAAAGGAAATAAGGAAGAAGTCCAGGAGGCAAGCGCTAATGCAATTTCAAACTGGAATTACATCAGCAGCTTTAAACAGATGGCAGAATGGGAATAAATGTGTTAGCTCCTTTCTCTTACTTGGGCTTTCATTGTTTATATCATTAAAAATAAGGAGAGTTTAAAATAACATATATCGTCATGTAGCCATTCGCAGAGACATGCAAAACTAGTTTGAAGCAAAGACTGAAATTGGTCATATTCCTGGTTGTTTTGAAAACAACTGGGCGAATTTGATTAAGTAACCAGCTGGTTATTTACAAAAGAGAATAAAACCTTGTGAAGGCACATTGATTATGACTGAGCTTGCCATAGAAAACTCTGAGTAAACCAGAAGCAAGCTGGTTTCAGAACATTTCTCTTGAGTGCGAGAAAGTGTGAGATGGGTGAAGGAATCATATACTCTTGAAGTTTAATAGACTTAACTTGAATGTCTAGTTGAGTGACAGCCAAGAAATTCCTGAGTTTTACCACATTCTGGTCCTAAACCTCAACAGATTTCACTAGTGTCTGATAATAGCCTTGTGACCTAAGCCTTAGTCTCGGAATTCTCAAACAGTCCTTACTGCTTTTTCACAAGTAAAAGCACTCTGGTAACCAACTTTCCATCCTCATTCCTGATCTACTCCATGAATTCTTTTTTCAGATCAAGAACTGAGGTTCAAGGCAGGGAAGGGTGTAGCACTATTGATACTTTCATGTTTATTAGGTGCTTGATAAATATTTGCTTACTGCACACAACTATGTGTTTGACACCGTGCTAAATACATTATGCCAACCACCTATTTGACATCAAAATACCTACAGGTACAATGATTGTTTTCTCTGCTTGAAGTGAGGAACCAGAATTAAGTCAAATATGGGCCCTTTTGGCCAGATGATGAAGTAAGCACACATAAAATCCCTTCCCTTTGAATGTATAGAAATGTGAATCAAAATATTTATGAAATATTCTATTATATTTGATTGAAGAAAATATTTTATATTTTATTAACTGGCAATGAAAGGAAAATATTTATGGAGATGGAAGAAAAATGAATCATTATTCTATACGACTGCGTATAGGAGTGGAATTGGAACATGGGTAGTAGCAACCAGAGATATACTGCACTCCTCAAAATAGGTGGGACCTCCAGAGTAGACCTGAGTCACATTCTGACAGACACCCACAGTCTCTATCTAAAAGTTTCTTACCAAGGGTGTCACAGGACAAAGTGGATTGACAGCACAAATGAGATCTATTGGGCTGCATTTTTTGAGGTATAGACAAACAGCCCCCACAGAGGGTTCATGTTCCCATTCTTGCATCTTTGGACTGTAGCTTGCTTTCTTCAGGGTTATGGAATTACTTCATATTCCAAAGAGAGCATTAATGCCTTTCTGTGCACTCAGAGATTATTTTTTAAAAAATATATTGTACCACCATGAGATATACAATTACAAAAATGTTCATGATTGGGTTTTACTCACACATTGTTCCAGCACCTGTTTCCTCCACCAGTGCCCTATTCCCACCACCAATGGTCCCAAGTTCCCTCCCCTCCTCCAGCTTGCCTCCATAGCAGGAACTTTTCCTTTTCTTATCTCTTTCTCTTTCTTGTTCTCTTTCTCTCTCCTTCTCTCTCCCCCTCTGTTTCCCTCTCTCTTCCCTCTCTTTATTATCTCTCCACTTACACATTGTGGCTTGCCCTACAGACATTTAGGGATTATCATGTAAATCCCTTTGAGTACGCTCAGAGATTCTTAAGGAAGCTATGAAGTCTTCCAAAATGGCCTCCCAGTGGTCCTCAGGGATCCTCATGGTATTCATGCCTTCATGTCATTCCTTTGCACTCTGAAAAGGGTTGACCTGTATTACCAAATACAGTTTCTAATAATGTGCTCTATGTCTCTGAGGCTAGATCACAGATACTTGCCATGCTTACTCTTGCATGACTCATGATGGAGAAAGCCAGCACCACATTCATGCTGAAGACACTGAACAAGAGTTGAGAAGGGCACAAATGTAAAACTAGTCATTTACAGATAACTAGCACCAAGACTGCCATTCTTTGAGAGAAATATTCCTACTCAGGTTAAGTTTCAGTGAAAACACCTCTAGACAGCAGGGCGCCAACAATCCCACGTGAGACATGAACCACCCAGGCTGTCTTCTGTGTTTCTCTTTGAGGGTTCTGTGACATAATAAATGCTTATTTCTCCAGGTCCCCAAGTCTCAGAGGAGATTTGTTATCCAGAACTAAAGAGCTAGTTTAGAAGTAAATAAAATAATGATGACAAGAATAAATCAAATGTGTTGACATAAAACTGGGTAATAATATACATATATATATATATACTTATCAAGTATGCTTTATTGTATAGCAACATCTGTATAACTACATTAAGTTCACTACTAATATTCTTTTTTGGGGGCACATCCAGCTGTGCTCAAGACTTTACTTCTGACTCTGTGCTCAGGAATGGTTCCTCTGGCTCCTGGGTGGACTTAGGGTACCACACAGGGACTGGCAATAAACTGGGGTTAGCTGCTTGCAAGGTAAACAGCTTACCTACTGTACTATCACTCTTGCCCCTCACTACTAAAATTCTAATTCCATTATTATCATAAAATTGACTTTTGTTACTAGATTTATCCAAGGGATAATTTTTTATCTCATCTGAAATTAAACCAACTATGATCTTGTAGAAGGTGTGATCTTTATAGTACTCCTCCAGTTCCGTGTAGAATTTTTTCAATTTCTTCCTCCTTGTATGTGGATGTTGGTGCATAGACAACGAAGATAGAAATTGCTGGCAGTGGGCCACATCTCTTCAAGTGTAATTGTCTCTCTGGTTTGTTAGGCATTCAAATGAATCAATGCTCACTGCCAGGTTTGTGTAGAACAAGGATGCCGACGCCACCGGCGCCTCTTTTGTCGCATGTTCCGAGGAAGTTCTTCTCTGGTGTCAAAAACACCGTGATGTGATTGACGCCTCCTCAGTCTCAGTCAGACCAATTATGTGCTTGATCTTTCATGCCTGCACCATCAGAATCCCGATATATGCTTCCGATGCCAGAGTACGTGCATTGGAAAGTACAGACAGTCATTTTAGTCCTTCTTCATTTTGGCAGTGTAGTTTGGTCCTGAAATTTTTTATCAGGCACTCGTTGTTTGTCCTTCTTAATGCTGCCGTATTAAGGGTTTTTTTCAGGGTTGGGAAAATAAACATTGTTATTGCTTGTTTTAGCATATCGAATATGCATCAATTGTATGCATATGATCTTGTATGACCTTCTACAAGATCATAGTTGGTGATTTTAATGCCAAGATAGGACCAAGAAGATTGACCAAAGAACTCCACATCGGGACCCATGGCCTAGAATGGAGCGAACACCGTGAGAGACTATCTGAGTTCATCATGTCCACTAAGACCATTCATGGGAACTCACAGTTCCAGAAGGCTGAATCGAAACGTTGGACATGGGAAGCTCCTGGTGGATAGTTCCACAATGAAATTGACCACATCATATTCAATCAATGGTTTTGCCTGATCGATGTCGCTGTCATCCCAAAATTCCAAACAGGATTGGACCACCGTCTCCTTTGTGCAAAATTCTACTTCATGCAATGGGGAGAAAAGGCTGCAAAGTTTAAGAATATAACTCCCAGAATGACCACCAACTGGGAACTCTTTGGCACTATTGTGACAACATGGGAAGATGCCATCATTGACCACATCGATAAGGAATATAACCGACTGGTTCAGCACTTCCATGATTGTGCAAAGAATGTCGAGAGAAAGACACAAAGGACTCCTGTCTTCAAAAACTCTCTAGCTAATTTGCCAATGTGGGAAGGCGTGAGCCTCAGGTAACCAAATGCTAATGTCCAAGTCACAAAGCAGTGCAGAAAAGCGATAAAGGGAAGACCTCAAAGAGAGAAGGGCAGCAATACTTGCCGATGCAGCAGAAGCTAGGAAAAGCATTCGCAATGCCCACCTGTACTTCGCCAACTATAAGACCAAGATGACTGCCCTCCAACACCCTGATGGATCTATCACATCTTCCACAAAGGCAATGGAAAAGATAATCCATGACTTCTACTCAGATCTCTGATACCCACGTCCACCTGCCTACGTACCAAATTCCGCAGGATGGATATGTCATTCCCAAAGTTCTCCCTTCTGAAATCTGATATGCCATTTCATAGGTAAAGAAGTGAACAGCACCCGGCCCAGACAAAGTCAAGCCCGAACACCTGAAGAATTTGCCGTCATTACTCATCAAAACACTGGCTCGGTTCTTCATATGCTACCTGTCTGAATGCAAGGTGCCCTCCCAATGGAAAACCAGCAGCACAGTTCTACTGTTCAAGAAGGGAGACATCCACAACATTGGCAACTATCGCCCCATCTGCCTGTTGTCTGTCATCTACAAGCTGTTCACTCGAGTCATCCTGAACAGGATTGGCAGAACATTAGATGAAGGACAACCTTGGGAGCAAGCTGGCTTCGAAAAGGATTCAGCACAATCAACCATATCCACATGGTAACCAAGCTCATTGAAGTTTGTAGGGAGTTCAAGATGCTGCTCTGTCTCATGTTCATTGGTTTAAAGAAAGCCTTTGATTATGTTGAGAATGAAGCACTCATCGAAGCCCTAGCAAAAAAGGACATTCAAACCCAATACATCAAGATCCTTCATGAGCTGTATTACGATTCACCACCAGGATCTAACCATTCTATGAGGAAGTGATCATTGATGTCAAAAGAGGGGTTCCCAGGGGTGATACCATTTCTCTGAAACTCTTCAGCGCCGCCCACCTAGAACTGAGCATTAAATAGAGGCAAAAGGATACACATGACAACCTTTTTAATGTATGTTCTGTAATCCATAGTCTGGAAGGGAAGGAAAAGAGAGAAAGGGAAAGAAATAAAGAACCTGCCATGGAGGTGGGCTGGGGAAGGGGGAGGGAACCGGGGATGTTGGTGGTGGGAGATGGGCACTGGTGGAGGGACGGGTGCTGGAACACTGTATGACCAAAACCCAAACATGAACTTTTTTATTGTAAAAAAAAGAAGCGTCATGTGACAATTAGAATGGGAAGGAATGGGAGTGAAGATAGAAGGTTGGCTACTATACCACCTCCACTTCGCTGATGACATTGTTCTAATAACACCAAACATTAGCCAAGTGGCACAAATGCTGGCTGACTTCTATTGAGAATGTGGAAATATAGGTCTACAGCTGAATCTCAATAAAACTACGTTCATGAAAAATGAACTACTTCCAGAGGTCCCATTCACTCTCAACGGAACAAACATCTCTGAATGCAGCAGTTATGTATACCTAGGTCGAGAAGTCAACATGATGAACGCCTAAAACCTGAGTTGTTTAGGTGGAAGACAGCAGCATGGAATGTCTTCAAGAGCATCGAAGAAATAGCTAAAAGGACAAAAGAAACTCCAGCTCTGGGCACATCTCTTCGACTCCACCATTCTCCCTACATTAATATACACTTCAGAGACTTGGGTCCTATGAAAGCAGGATGAGAACACTATTCAGGTCTCCCAAAGAAGAATCGAAAAGAGCTATGCTTGGAATATCAAGCCTTACTCAAGTGAGACAAGGAATCCGTAGTTCCGAACTCCATCGACGATCCAGAGTCAGGGATGTTGTCTTGTTTGCCAAGGCATCAAAAATCAGATAGACTGGACATGTAATGCGATTTGGAGATGACCGCTGGACTAGAGCCATTGCCGAATGGATCCCACGGGACATCAAAAGATCACGTGGCCACCCACCTACAAGATGGTCAGACTTCTTTGTCAAGACCCTGAATGAATGATTTGAGGCTCTTTGTATTCCTGAAGCAACCAGATGCCATTGAGCTACACTGGCATGTGATAGGATCAAATAGAAATGTTACTGGTGCCCGCTTGAGCAAATCGATGAATAACGGGATGTGAAGTGATCAAGTGATCTGAAATTACAAATTTTAACTCATGGTATTTCTAATTTATTTTGTTTAAGTCACTTGAACTTTCTCCATGGTTTCTTCTGAAAGTTAAAGCAGAATAGCAAAAGTAGTCCAGAGCTGTAAGTCACTACTAACAGAAGATGTGAAATCTCAATTCTAGAAAATGAAACACAAAGGAATTAACACGCTTCCCCTACCAAGAGCAAATGGGAATGAGTGGATGGGATGGTGTGCTCAAGGTGACACCCTGAGACATCATTGCCTTACATTAGCATCCAGACAGGTCAGCCTCTTGTTAACATTTCACTCTAAGCCCACAGAATCCCCTAATGACTTTTGCATACAGTAATTGAAAGCTTTACTTAAGAGAGATATAATAAACAGTTTTTTCACCTTCTATAGGTTGTACCAAAAATGATTATAGATCAGAGTTCACCAATATTTCACATAAATACTTCGTATTGAACAAAATATGTCTAGCTTGTTCATTAAAAAATTTGCATTCTTTCACAGCTAGAGATAAACACAATTCTTTATTTAAAAACTAACATTTGATAAAAAATAATTGTTTTCACAATAAGTTGAGAGAATATTTGAATACTATATTTTATGGGTTTAAAAAGTTCTACCATACCCCTGTCTCCCCTCAACCCCATCCAATCTTGGGTCTGTATAAGACTTTTTAAAAAAAAATCACATTGGCACCCCAGATATTTGATAATTATTTAAACCACACTATTTATTTGTGTTTGTAGGGATATTCAAATATTTTAACATTGAATTAAATTGATGGGTTTGTTGGTTTTCCTATTCTTTAAAATAAGATTTTTATGTTCTTAAGATTTTGAAGATCTTGATTTCATTGGCATGAAAACATTTTCTACATAATATGGTACTTAATAAATTGTCCCAAAACCAAGAAAGCGTCAGTTAAAACATATTGATAAATTAATAACAGTTTTTAATATAAAATATTTTCTATCTTCCCGTTCATCATGTATTTGCTCGAGTGGGCACCAGTAATATCTCCATATGTCCTGTCTCATGCAAGTAGAGCCCAAGGGCATCTGCTTGCTCCAGGAACATAAAGAGCCTCAGACAACTATATTAGGTCATGGGAATGACCCAATATAATTGTTACTGGTATTTGGCTTATCAAATACACATGGGCAGCTTGCCAGGCTTGCCGTGTGGGTGGCATACTCTTGTGGTCACCTCTAAATACAGCATTTAATGATGAACTGTGCGGCGCTTGTGGCCGTGCCGAGCTGGGCTGTGATAGGCTCATCTGCTGCTGGGTGGAGTTCTGGCGAGAGGGAAGTCCTATGTGGAAGATGGCAGCCCTCATGGAAGTAGGGGGTCATCTGGCTTGTTGTGAGACCCTGCTGGGGTGGCGGGCCAGGACTAGAACCTGCCATCCCTCCCAGGTACCTTATGAGCGGCTGGGCACAGGGAGAGCAAGTAGCAGCTCTGCCCCATGTCTGTAAGTCTCTGGATCAGCATACCTGGGCCAAATATATTTTATATTTAAAATATAAAATATATATTTTAAATATTTTAAAAATATAATTTTGTCATCTAATCTCAGACATGGGTTATTTTCAGAATTTGGCCAGTTAATAATGCTGCAATGAACATAGGAGCTCAACTATCTTTCTTGCTTGGAGTTTTTGGACAGATTACAGGGTAAAACAACTATGGTATATATATATATATATATATATAATATATACACACAATGGAAAACAACTCAGATGTAAGAGTAAATCTTGCAATTTGCCACTAATAGATGGAACAGGAGAGTCATCATGCTAAGAGAATTCATCCATAAGGAAAGGAACAGATATAAAAGATTTCTCTTATATGCAGACTATAGAGAAGTACAGTTTGGGAATAACAAATGACCCCAAAACAACAAAATCTGTGACTTGACCTATAGAACTGAGCTTGACAGACAAAAGATGACGTCCCAGAGTGGGGTCCGGAAACAATGGTGAGGTGAATGGACACTGGTGGAGGGTGTGATGGTGGAGTGTTGTATGCATGAAACATGCAATGCTATGTCCTGTCACTGACAACATTATAAATCATGGTGAATGAAATAAAGTCAAAGACCAAAAGAAAACATAATTTTGTATTCTGATGATGTTGAAAGTACCAAATCCTAACTATTCTTAGCTTTCCCTTAATTTTGTGTAATTAAAAGTTTTTCATCATTTCTCACATAAATAATAATAGAAACTGCCTGCAGGTCTAAATGAACAGTAAAAAGGCAGCATAAAATCTCTTGGGTACATTGCTGATGGGTGTGGTGTATGGGGAAACCATCATTAATAGTGTTGTAAATCACAGAACCTCAATCAATTAAAAATGCTTTAAAAATGTCTCTTGGAGGAGTTCTACCACACGAGGCTTGGGGCGGGATTCTTTTTCAGGGTAATTATGAGACATTATCCTATTAGTTTTATTCTTTGGGACTCAGTATTCTCTTTTATAAAATACAGTGCCTGTCAGATTATCTCTAAGTCTTTCCCAGTGGATCATTCTAGGCACTTAGAGAAACATGGTAGACTCACCTGAGATAGTGGTGAAAGGGTCGTGCTTCTGAGGTGAGACAAAGGACAGAAACTATCATCTCTGATATGACGAAGAGATATTTTCCATCCTCTGTCTTCAAGTCGTACACAATTGTTATTTGGTTCCCGTTCAGCCAGTAAGAGTTAGAAGTGAGAACCCTAACCAGAGACTATGTGAAGCCTGTCTAGTCAGCTTTCTCTGACTGAGGCAATATTTAAAAATTATTTTTATTTTCTATTAAGTTATATTATAAAGTGCACATTGCCAAAGAGAAAAAAAAATTTCGTATGCTTACTCTCTACCAGCCACTGGTCTAAACCTCATTCATATTAAAGCCTCACAGTAAACCTTTAAGTCAGACAATATTATACTTACCAGTTTACAAACGAAAAAAAACTGAGGCCCAGAGAGATAAAAGCAACAAGTCTAAAATTGCACAACTCCTAACTGGCAGAACTTGCATGTGAATCTAGGGAGTTTGTCCTCTTAATTCCTTGCTATGCATGAGATGATAATGTGATCTTACAAGTTACCAGTAAAAAGTGAGAATAAATGACAGACTTTAGTCCACCAAAACAGCAAAATAAAAGAAAATAAATGAGACCATACTAAAGGTAGAGAGGTATATGGAAAAGATCATATCTATATATTGCAGTGTGAGTATAAATTGGCAAGATTGGAGTCTCCTTATACACTCTCACAAATGCATCAAGTTTTCTTGGGTGGAGCTGGGATAGGGATTGGCTTGAAGACATCTCCACATGATTTGAGCACCAAATCACTGCACTGTAAACTGTTGTCTTAAGTGGTGGCGTGGGAGGTTTTGATAATCTTTACTCGAGTGTATTTCGATATAACTGATATGGGTAGAAAGTTGCAGAATATATTTTGAATGGATCCATTTATGTAGAAATAATAGCATTGCATATTTCTTTATGCACAATATATGCAAGGAAAGTTTAGGGAAAAAACTAAAGATGCATGCCCAGTTGACAGGTGATGAGCACGGCACAGAGGGGAGAGGCCAGGATAGGGGATGGCCATCAGGGGGAGACTTTTGCCTCAGTAAAATGTTCTTCTGTGTCTTCTTTTGCCTCAATAAAATGTTCTTCTGTGTCTTATAAGTCAATTAAAATCGGGGCTGAAATGATAGTACAATGGAAAAACTGTTTGTCCTGCATGCAGCCAACCTGCGTTTGATCTCCAACATCCCATATGGTCCCCTGAGCACTGCCAGGAGTAACTCCTGAGTACAGAGCCAGGAGTAACCCCTGTGCAACATCAGATGTGACCCAAAAAAGACAAAAAAGGCAATAAAATCAAAATTATAAAGAATTTATAGGTATATAAAAGTGAAGGCATTAAAGTGATATGAAAATAGAAAAAAAATTTTTTGAATCACGTTTGGCTCTGGAGGAAAATAATTGACTTCTTTGTTTTATTTTTTTCTGTCATATTTGTTGCCATGTTAGTTTACTTTAATTATTTACCAGTTTAATACAAAATAGAAATTACTGCATGCTGCATTTTCCTTTTCTAATCTGCTGTGTTTCTCTATAGATGTCCCCAGAGTTTGTCCTCTGGGCATCTCAGATCTGTCCTCTCCTCCATGGAAGCCTGGCTGGATCCAGAAGCTGGGGTGGTGGGTCAGGGTTCAATAGGTGCTATAACCCCACATGAGCAATCACTTATGTGTGTTTGCTGGGCTTCTCCACCTTACTACAAGGTCTAGTACTCCAGCAGGAGGTTTGGCGTTTGGGAAGAAATAGCTAAAAAACCACTCTTTTAAGCATCTGAGTTTATTACCTGATGTTCAGACATATTTTTGATCTATATACAAATGGGAGGTCACATATAATTGACTTCATCTCAAGAAATGGGTGCAAACTATTCAAAAGAATTAAGACCCATTCATATGGTTCCAAAGGGTAGCATCTGACCCCTGGAAATCGCCAAGTGGATGTGATTCTGTCTTTTAGCCTATACATACATGCTCTGACCCAAATGGGGGCATGGTTTATTTTAATGCCACATATATTTATAAAACCCTGACACTGGGATGGGTACCAGAAGAAAAAAAACTCTTTAAACACCTGGTCTCTAACTTGTGGGCCATGGTAATCTAGCAAGGAAATATTAGTTCGAGCATACAATTTTCTGTTTTTGATTTGAGCAGACTAGGATGGCATGTGAGAAAGATTCAACCAATCAGTCAATTATAGGAACAATAATGGGGGCAGAGGATGATAGGAGGTGACTCCTAAATTCAGACCTATAGGAGTCTTTTTCCAACTCCCTCAAATAGGTTCATTCCAAATCATAAACTCAAAGTCACAACCTTACTCTGGCAAGAATATCATTCCTGTGTCCAAATGCTATGCCTAAGAGTAAGGTTGTTTTTTACCTCTGGTTCAGGGAAGTTCCCATTAGATAGTGTGTGAATACCTTGGAGACAGCTAGGGCTGAAATTTTTCTGGGTTCCAAGTCCTCATCTGTAAAATAAAAAATCATTTTTTTCCTACATCATTCTCATTTACCTCCTCTCTCTCACTTTCTCTTTTTGTGTGTCCCTCTGTCACACACACATGTACACACACATACACACACAATTTAGAGAGTCCAGTGAATTAATGAATGTAAGGGTAGTCTCATATTTTAGTAGCCTTAAAATGTAAGGCCATTATACAAATTATCAGGGCTTCAGTTTATTGAATGTTTGTATTTCAGCCTTGGAGACCCTTGCTTTTATTTGAAACACAATATTCATCTCCTCATTTTGTGAGAGACTAATCTTTTTTATCCTATGTCTCCAGTCTGTTTGCTACATAACAGTCTAGGTGACAGGCAGATATTTGCAAGCCAATCTAAAATCGCTCTTTATCCAAAAAGAGTGAAAAAAACTCACAAATGCGTATCTTTTAAGATTGACCTTATCCATTGTTTTACAACCTCCATGAAAATATTGTCAGTTTTAGGTGCATGTTGGCTCTGAATATTTCTGATCTTCTTCGTGGCCTTGAATGCAGTTCTTGATTTATTTCTTTGAAAGAACCCAGTGATCCCAGGGGGAATATCACAATCTATAAGTATCACTATTTACAACAAGATGGATTTTTCTATCTTGCTAATTATAGTATTAATTTCCATTTACAAGTTGGTTATTCCTAGCATCAATCCTTTCCCTGTCATTGGGGTGTGGGGGCCATTGTTTTCACAGAAAGCCTCAGGACTGTCCTTTCTATTCTAATCTCCAGTGGTGCTACACAGAACAGAAAATAAAGGGGCTGGGGAAGGAAGGAGAATTTTGTTCAGGGTAAACTAAACAGGAAAAAAAAAGATTTTTTGGTTTCTTAGCACACTTTCCACTTAGAATCGCATCACTATGGGTTTTATCAGCCTCTCATTTCCGTCATCATCCATGCTCAGCCTTCTTCAACAAAACCTTGTCTCCCTGCGCTCCCCACACCACACACACACACAGACTCGTGCAGGGAAAGCAGTAACATCATTACTGCAATATTTATTCCCCCATTCTACTGCTCCTTGCATATTTCACTCTATCGCCAGGTGTGAGAAGAAAAATCACGAAGTCAAAGCAGTTCCCCACATGCTCTGCTTTGAACTCTCTGTTACCGCTGCCAGCAGGAGCACCTCAAGAGCTTTCAGAAATTCAATCAGCTCCTAATAAGAGCATAGCAAGGTATTAACTTTCACACTGTTTTCTTCAATGACTTGGATTTTCCACTTTTGGAGAAAAGTCTAATCATTATGTTTCTAATAGGGTAAAAGCGTTGCAAGAAGTATGGAAGAGCTTCCAGGACTGAAGCTGGAGAATTGGGGAATTCCCATGAAAAAAGGCCAGCCGTTTACACCCCTTTAATATTGGTTCCAGGAGAATGGAGATCAGAGGATGATCAGGGTCTAGAAAGCAGTGGAAATTTGGAAGTCAATGGAAAGGATCTGAACTTGTGTGAAATAGGCAGGACTCAAAATCCTCTAGAATCCTTAGCATGGCTAGCAACCTAAGCTCAAGTCTTGGTGCAGAGCCAATCCTTGGAACTGATTTGGATTTTCTCATAACAGTAAATTGACCAGTATTAAAGTTTCAGATCTCAGAGGAGAGACTGAAGAAGTCACTCAGCCTTCACCCTCTAACCCCTTCTTGATCGAATTGCCTTCAAGGAGCAGAAATCCTAAATGTAAGAAGGTCAAGAAAGTGACCTGTTGACAAATGAAATTTCTGAGAATAAAATAAAACCAATGTAGGACTCCATGTATTTATATGTTTTGAGAATAGTTTATAGTTCTATTAGAGAACTTAGGGGAAATTAATGAAGGTACAGTAATTCCTAATGCTGTTGATAGGTTATTGGAAACTGGAACTAACTATAAGCAAAATGTTAAATAATGAAGACCAGGGGTCTCTACAGCCTAATTGATTACAAAAAAAGAGTCAAGTATATTTCATTGTTCAGGCCGGTGCTGAATTCTCCCATCTTCACAACACGGGACTGTGTCTCCTTAGCGGCCGGGACAAATGGAAGCTGTTTGCTCCAAACAAAAGCTGCCCGTAAATTAAAACACAATGAAGTAGGGGACTTGTGAGGCTGGATTTTAACTGCTGGTGTTGATCTGGTACAGTGACATGCCATACGACCCCCTTCTCTACATTTCAAAGGCTTCGCTCAAATGCAGTAAAGGCCCTAGGGATGGGGAGGGACTCTGGCCCTCCTGCTTCCATACAAGGGGGGGTCTGAATGGGGGGTATCAGGTTCCGCTGTCCGGCTTCTTCTCCGGGGTCTCGCTGTGGCGTTTTCCCTGGAGTTTCGGGTGGTCGCCATCTTGCCCGGCTGGGGTTCTGCCGTCTGCATCGGGTTTTCTTGCTGTTTGTTGCCTGACCTGTGTAGTAAGCCCTTAACCGCGTTCTGGTTCCTCGCGCGGGGTAGGGGGCGGGCGGGGCCCGCAACAATAGCATATCTATATTCACAAAATCACTGCCAATCTTTTAAAGACAGACCAAAGCACTTCTAATATTAAACACCATTTTGCATTCATTCATTTATTCATTTTCCAACCCACATAAACCAGTTTGGGATCCCTGCTAGCCAGGTATGGTCCTACTGGCTCAGGGAGCAGAGAGAGACCCAATTCTGGCCAGGATGCCCTTGCAGCTGGATGCACTCCCTATACCCACACACACTTGCCCACTGAGTTGCCCCAGTGCCTTAATAAGCAAGCATTGGGCCATGGAAGAAAACTCATGACCTAGGGAGAAGATGTTCTCCACATCCTGGCCGAGACTTGATGCTTTTTCTTTGGCAACATTGGAATGGAAAAACATTGAATGGAGTTATTTTATTCAAGGATCATCTTTACACAGAACACTAAGCAAATGTGAAATACAGGCATTTACCCACTCTAAGAAAACTTACACAAGAAAGACAATAAAACCGTTGTACCCTACAGAGTCCAGCTGCTTGTTGTTTGCAGGATCATGATGCTGTAAACACTAAATATTAATCTGGCCAAATATTGTCATCTGATTGAAAGGGGGAAGGCTGGGAAACATGTATCTGAGAGAAGAGGCAGTGAAGAAAAACTGTGGCAAATCTTCCCTAGTAGGGGTTTAATAAACATATCTAAAATTTAAAAAAATCAGAAAATAGCTATACCTATGTTGTTATGAAATCCAGAGGGAAGTCCTAGAAAACTCAATGAAATGAAATATTGTAAGTGGTTGCTACTTGGGAATAGCCCTTTGGGATGGAACAAGAGATTGATTTTTCTTGATAAAGCTTGTGCTATTTCAAGCAATGTGAATTTTCTAAGGGATCTTGTGTATTTTTAATTAAGAGATTTATCTATTTTTTTGCTGCACTGGGGATAGAACCCAAACCTCACACATGTGAAGCATGTGCTGTTCTCCAAGTATTCATTCCCAGCTCTGTTCATGCATTTGAAGGAAAATTACTGGACTTTCCATAAGCTTAGATGTGATCGAGTGATATGCTTTGGTCAAAAAAAATACTATTGGTGGTAAACTCTGGGAATGAGTAACACACCTCCATTGCATTCTTTTCTGCTGTTTCAGCCTTTGTAGAATGGAACTAGATTTCCCCTTCTCTGGGATCCCTGAGCACAGAGTAAAGCTTCCCAGTCATCGATGACTGACATTATAAAGTATGAAGGAAATTAAGTTTTTGTAGATTTAAGCTATTATGTATAGAACCCATTTATCAATGCTTATAAATCGAACATTTCTGAAAATTATAAGCACTTAAATAAAAAGAAAACATTGATCCATTTTGATATGACTTTTGCACATGGCATTAGAAGGAGGTCTAAGTTCATCTTTTTCACGTAGCTGCCCAGTTTTCCCAGCATCATTTTTTGAAGAGGCTTTCTTTGCTCCACTTAATATTTTTTGCTCCTTTATCAAAGATTAAGTGGTTGTATATTTGAGAGTGTGTTTCAGGATATTCAGTTCTATTCCATAGGTCTCAACATCAGACATGAATCTATAAGGTACATCGAAGAAAACATAGGAGAAACGCTCTATGACATTGAAACTAAAAGTATCTTTAAAGATGACACACCACTGACCAAGCAAATGGAACAAAGATAAACAAATGGGATTATATAAAATTGAAAAGCTTCTGCACCTCAAAAGAAATGGTGACCAAGATACAAAGACAATCCACAGAGTACGAAAAGGATATTCACCCAAAACCCATCTGACAAGGGGTTAATATCCAGGATATATCAGGCACTGGTAGCCCTTCCCAAGAAAAAAACAGCCAACCCCATCAAAAAATGGGGAGAAGAAATGAATAGAAGCTTCCAAAAAAGAAGAAATTCGAATGGCCAAAAGGCATATGAAAAAGTGCTCTTCATCTTTAATCATCAGGAAGATGCAAATCAAAACAACAATGAGGTACTATCTCACACCACAGAGATTGGCACACATCCAAAACAGCAAGAACAACCGGTGCTGGCATGGATGTGGGGAAAAAAGGGACTCTCATCCACTGTTGGTGGGAGTGCCGACTGGTCCAGCCCTTTTGGAAAACAATATGGGCATTCCTCTGAAAACTAGATATTGAGCTCCCATTTGATCCAGCAATTGCTCTCCTGGGAATATACCCAAGAGACCAAAAAACACATAGCAGAAACACTATCTGTATTTCTTTAATCATCTCTGCGCTATTCACAATAGCTAGAATCTGGAAACAACCTAAGTGCCCAAGAACAGAGGACTGGCTAAAGAAACAGTGGTACATCTACACAATGGAATACTATGCAGCAGTCAGAAAAGACAAAATTATGAAATTTACCTGCAAATGGATGGACATGGAGACTATCATGCTGAGTGAAATTAGTCAGAAGGAAAAGGACAGATATAGAATCACTGCATTCATTAATAGGATATAAATCAATACCAGTGTTTTACTAAGTGTGGAAAATGGTAATGGCAGATTAAAGCTCACCGTTGAATATACACAAAGAGACTTAAGTGATAAGTTCAAATACCTGCAGGGCTAACCACAATGTGTAAAAGAAGAGGGAGAGAGATGCAGAGACAGAGAGAAAGAGACAGAGAGAGAAAGAGAGGAAACTGTGGTACCTGCTATTGAGGCAACCTGGGGGTGGGTGGGAGGGGGTGGGGTACATTGGTGGTGGAAATGGGGCACTGGTGGAGGGATGGGTGCTGGAATACTGAATTACCAAGAACCAATTATGAACACCTTTGTAATTGTATGTCTCACGGTGGTATAATAAAACATTAAAAATAAATAAAATAAAAAAAAAAAGAAAACATTGAAATAACCTATTTAATCCAAGTACAGAAATAAGTGAGTGGTAAGATGAAACTGTGGACTCAGATATTTCACTGCATAAAATATATATGTGAGTACATTTATATAACTATACACATAAATGCAATGTATAGAGAGATAGAGAGAAATAGAGATAGAGAGATAGAGAAATAGAGTGATAGAGAGAGAGATAAAGAGATAGAGAGTTAGATAGAGAGATAGAGAGATAGAAAGAGATAGATGGATAGATGGATGGATGGATGGAGGGTGGATGATCGATAGATGGATTGATGGACGGATGGACGGAAAGGGCGGACAGACAGACAGACAGACAGACAGACAGACAGACAGACAGACAGACAGACAGACAGACAGATAGATAGATAGATAGATAGATAGATAGATAGATAGATAGATAGATAGATAGATAGATAGAAGATAGAAGATGATAGATAGATGATAGATGACAGATGATAGATAGATAGATAGATAGATAGATAGATAGATAGATAGATAGATAGATAGAACAGGTAATAATTAAAAAATTAATTTATAGTACGTAAACTATACATACAAAGGCTGAAAATGTCTCTATTTAAAGTCCCAGAATCTGGAACTATGTACTTTCTATGACAAAAGAGACTTGGCAGATATAACAATTAAGGTTAATTGGCTGGTACAGCCTTTCTGGAAAACAATATGGACATTCCTCCAAAGACTAGAAATTGAACTCCCATTTGACCCAGCCATACCACTCCTGGGAATCTACTCTGGGAAACCAAAAATACGCAGCGGAAACACCATCCCTACTTTTATGTTCATAGCAGCATTATTCACAATAGCCAGAATCTGGAAGCAACCAGAGTGCCCGAAAATCGATGACTGGATAAAAAGCTTTGGTACATCTACACAATGGAATACTATGCAGCTATTAGGAAAAAATGAAGTTATAAAATTTGCCTATAAATGGATGGACATGGAGAAGATTATGTTGAGCGAAATTAGCCAGAAGGAGAGAGACAGACACAGAATGACTGCATTTATCTGCATAACATAAATATATATGTACATATTAAGATACCAATATCCAAGGTCAAGTGAAACATATATCAGGAGGTCTTGTCAAAGGTGGAAATTATCACAAACGTGTGGGAGTCAGAGGTTAGGTAAGACAGAAAATGGAACAGTGTGCTAACAATTGTTGAGGGTACTAATGCCAACCTAGAACTGAGCATTAAATAGAGGCAAAAAGATACACATGACAACCCTTTAATGTATTATCTGTAATCCATAGTCTGGAGGGAAGGAAAAGGGAAAGAGAGAGAAACGGAAAGAAATAAGAACCTGCCATGGAGCTGGGCTGGGGGAGGGGGAGGGAACTGGGGGGGTTGGTGGTGGGAGATGGGCACTGGTGGCGGGATGGGTGCTGGAACACTGTATGACCAAAACCCAAATATGAACTTTTTAATTGTATATCTTTGTAATTGTAAAAATAAAAAATTAAAAATAAATAAATAAAATAAAATAAAATAAACAATTAAGGTTAATTAATATCCTGAAATGGATAACTGATCCTAGATAATTAATTTGGCCTAATATAATTATACAAATCCTTAAAAGCAAAGATCAATTCTTGATTTAAGGAATTCAAAAAGCCGGCTTCAAGGGAAGGCACTAGTCTGCATTCGCTGCTTTAAAGATAGAGGAAACCAAGGGCTGTGAGAGAGGTCTGAAAGCTTAGAAAGGCAAGGAAACGTATTTCCCCTGAAGCATCTAGGATGAAGTGCAACTTTGCTAATACCTTAGATTTCATTCTGTAAGATTGTCTTGCATTTCTGACCTAAAGATGTCGAAAATACAAAACACTAGCTGCGACACTTTGCAGAACACACACATTAATTATGGTGGTGAGGTATTGGCCACCCCTCAGCACGCTGTGCTCAGGGCTTCTCTAGCTTTGTGCTTAGGGGTCATTTGATCAGTACTCAGGGGATCATATGTGGTGCCAAAATTCAGCCTAGGTCAGCTGCATGCAAAGCAAGTGCTTTACTCACTATACTATCTCTCCAGCCTTCACACACATAAATTTGAAAAAGATATAATTTTTATTTAAAAAATTGAATCACAGAGAGCCAGAGCAATAGTACTGTGGGTAGGGTGTTTGTCTTACATGTGGCTTACCCAGGTTTGATCCCCGGCATTCCATATGATCCCCTGAGGACTGCCAGGAGTAATTCCTGAATGCAGAACCAGATGTAAACCCTGTGAATTTCTGGGTGTGACCAAAAAATAAAAACCAAAACAAAACATTAAATACAAAATTTCAAAAAAAAAAAGTACATATGGATGCAAACTTAAGTGTAATGTTCAGAATAGTCCGTAAGAGTAAAATATAGAAAGTAAACACATAAAGTGTTTTATGAGAAATGGATTGATGAGACTAAATTTAGTGTCTAAATTTCTGTCACTCACAAGGTGAAATTGTGAAGTTAGCTAATTTCTCTGTGCCATAGTGTTCTCATCTATAAATTACTTAATAGAGCTGTAGCAAGACTAGATAAAAGCAATTATGTGTATTCCCTGACACTACTTCTTTTTTTTATTTTTTATTATACCATAGTGAAACATACAATTTCAAAGGTGTTCATAATTGGTCCTTGGTAATACAGTATACCAGCACCCATCCCTCCACCAGTGCCCCATTTCCACCACCAATGTACCCCCCCCCCTCCTGCCCACCCCCATGCTGCCTTAATAGCAGGTATCCCAGTTTCCTCTCTTTCTCTCTCTGTCTCTCTCTCTCTGTCTCTGCATCTCTCTCCCTCTTATTTTACACATTGTGGCTAGCCCTGCAGGTATTTAGAGTTTATCACTTAAGTCTCTTTGTGTATATACAATGGTGAGTTTTAATCTGCCATTACCATTTCCCACATTTAGTAAAACACTGGTATCTATTTATATCCTATTAATGAATGCAGTCATTCTATATCTGTCCTTTTCCTTCTGACTAATTTCACTCAGCATGATAGTCTCCATGTCCATCCATTTGCAGGTAAATTTCATAATTTCATCTTTTCTGACAGCCGCATAGTATTCCATAGTGTAGATGAACCACAGTTTCTTTAGCCAGTCCTCTGTTCTCGGGCATTTAGGTTGTTTCCAGATTCTAGCTATAGTGAATAGCGCAGAGATGAATAAAGAAGTACAGATAGTGTTTCTGCTATGTATTTTTTGGTCTCTTGGGTATATTCCCAGGAGTGCTATTGCTGGATCAAATGGGAGCTCAATATCTAGTTTTCGGAGGAATGCCCATATTGTTTTCCAAAAGGGCTGGACCAGTCGGCACTCCCACCAACAGTGGATGAGAGTCCCTTTTTCCCCACATCCACGCCAGCACTGGTTGTTCTTGCTGTTTTGGATGTGTGCCAGTCTCTGTGGTGTGAGATGGTACCTCATTGTTGTTTTGATTTGCATCTTCCTGATGATTAAAGATGAAGAGCACTTTTTCATATGCCTTTTGGCCATTCGAATTTCTTCTTTTTGGAAGCTTCTATTCATTTCTTCTCCCCATTTTTTGATGGGGTTGGCTGTTTTTTTCTTGTGGAGAGCTACCGGTGCCTGATATATCCTGGATATTAACCCCCTTGTCAGATGGGTATTGGGTGAATATCCTTTCCCACTCTGTGGATTGTCTTTGTATCTTGGTCACCGTTTCTTTTGAGGTGCAGAAGCTTTTTAGTTTTATATAATCCAATTTGTTTATCTTTGCTTCCATTTGCTTGGTCAGTGGTGCTGACACTACTTATTTAGGACAAACTATCATCTGTGGGATTAAATATCTTAAACCAATGATAATAGCAATTTTCATACCTTGGGCTGATTCACAATTCTACAAATGTTGTGTTCATTATGTGTGATTTTCAACTTATGAAGAAAATAAAGCTATCACATTTACTATATGAGTCAAATTAATACCCTTGGGCTCTAGTAGCATGAGACAGGACATATGGAGATATTACTGGTGCCCGTTCAAGCCAATCGATGATGAACGGGAAGACAGTGATACAGTGATACAGTGATATAAGGAGAAATCTTTAAAAAATTTTCTTAGAATCTGATGCAACAAGGAAAGTGAGGGATCAAGAATAGAAACCAGAGATCATTTTCAATGCTACAATCACATTAAAGGGAATGGCAATGCTAACTTTGAACAAGACTAAATGTAAAAATCCAGCATGGTCATTATTTGGAAACATAGGTCAATCTATATGACCTAACTTAGACCTATATGAAAGCCATGTTCATAGCAGCACTATTCACAATAGCCAGAGTCTGGAAACAACCAGAGCGCCCGAGAACAGAAGACTGGATAAAGAAACTTTGGTACATCTACATAATGGAATACTATGCAGCCATTAGGAAAAGCGGAGTTATGAAATTTGCCTATAAATGAATGAACATGAAGAGGATCATGCTGAGTGAAATTAGTCAGAGGGGAAAGGACAGATATAGAAGACTGCATTTATTTGCAGGATATAAAAATAAAACAGTATGTTATACCAATATCCAAGGCTAGGCAAAACATGGATCAGGAGGTCTTCAGTGAGTGGAATCTACTGCAAGTGTGTGGGAGTCAGAGGTTAGGTAAGGCAGAGAAGGGAATAATGTGCTAATAATTGTTGGAAATGATAATACCAGCCTAGAACTGAGCATTGAATATAGGCAAAAAAATATACATGATAACCTCTAAATGTACGTATAGCAAACCAGAGGCCGGGGAGGGAGGAGGGAATCAGGGGACATTGGTGGTGGGAAATGGGCACTGGTGGAGGGATGGGTGCTGGAACACTGCATGACTGAAACCCAAACACGAACATCTTTGTAATTGTGTATCTCATGGTTGTATAATAAAAAAAAATTTAAAAAAGAAGCAATATAAAATAAATTACTGTATATGATATAGGGGCAGGCTTACGCAGTAGCTGGGAAAGTTGAAAATAATAGTGGTGGGAAGTTGCAACAATGGTGGGTCAAGTGTTGAATATTGAATGTCTGTAAAAAATTGACACAAAAAACTTTGTTAAAAAGTTGAGAAGCCCACTAAGTTCAGTAAGTTCAGTAAGTGATAGCTATGATACAGATGGCCCAATTTGCACAAAGCAAGACTATAGTAACACAATAATGAGATATATGTCATATAGGTCAAGACTATAGTAACACCATAATGAGATATATGTTGCAATAAGCAATATTAAATAAATTAATCAGTGCCTGCTACGGGAGCAGACTTGAGGGGTGAGTGAGGGTCTTTAGTGGTAGTAAGAGCACATTGGTTGTGGGACTGGTGTTGTAATATTGAATACCTGAAACAACTGTATTGTGGACAACTATGTAAATGATGGTGTTTAAATAAAGTTTAAAAAAGAAAAACAAATAGAAGGAAGTACCTTCTGCTTTCTGATAGGTAAAAAACATTGTAATAAAAATAAGAGAGGAATGAAATATTACTCTAATTTAACAATGTAGTAATTATGCCAAATTCTAACTATAAGAATTAGACCTGTATATAATTTTGCAAAGCACTGTAATTAATTCAAGAGTAACAGCACTTGAAAATCATGCCCAACACATGGCAGCTCTGGTGATGCATTGATAACAAAGCAACCTGCCTGAGCAGCTCAGAAACGCCAACTCTTTGTTGTCTGTGCGTGGTCCATAAACTTGCTGAGCTTCCTAGGATGTGGTAGCAGCCAGGCTTCGTATTATGATACCAAATTTGAGTTATTAATAAATTAGAAATATGCTCCTTTATTAACAGTGATCAAATCTTTTTTCTTAAATATTTTCCTTTTGGGGGAGGAGTTTTGGGCCTCACCCTGTTCCCTGCCATGTTTAGGTATTATTCTTGGTTCTGTTGTCAGCAGTGACCTCTGGAGTTGCTTATGGATGATTTGCAGTAAGAGGGCTTGAAACAGCTTGGCCATAGGCAAATCATGAGTCTTGCCTGCTGAGATATGTTTGTCCCCAGCAATCAAATCTCAATATTTTTCAATACTTATTAGCTTACCCTTTCCCTTGGTTATCACTAGATCACTAGACATCCCATTGTTCATCGATTTTCTCGAGCAGGCGCCAGTAACATTTCCATTTGACCCTATCATGTGCCAGTGTAGCCCAATGGCATCTGCTTGTTTCAGGAATATGAACAGCGTCAAACCGTTCCTTCAGGGTCTTGACAAAGAAGCCTGATCATCTTGGAGGTGGGTGGCCACGTGATCTTTTGATGTCCAGCTCTAGTCCAGCTGTTACCAGCTCTAGTCCAGTCACCTCCAAATCTCATTACATGTCCAGCCCATTTGATTTTCGATGCCTTGGCAAACGAGACAGCGTCCCTGACTCTGGATTGTAGATGGAGGTCGGAACTCCGAATTCCTTTTCTCACTTGAGTGAGGCGTGATATTCCAAGCATAGCTCTTTCGATTCCTCTTTGGGAGACCCGAATAGTGTTTTCATCCTGCTTTCGTAGGCCCAGGTCTCTGAGGTGTATGTTAATGCAGGGAGAATGGTGGAGTCAAATAGATGTGCCCGGAGCCAGAGGTTCTTTGTCCTTTTAGCTATTTCTTCGATGCTCTTGAAGGCATTCCATGCCACTCTCTTCCTCCTGTGCAGCTCAGGTTTTGGGTCATTCATCATGTTAAGTTCTCAACTTAGGTACACATAACTGCTGCATTCAGAGATGTTTGTTCCATTGAGAGTGAATGGGTCCTCTGGAACTAGTTCATTTCTCATGAACATAGTTTTGTTGAGATTCAGTTGTAGACCTATCTTTCTACATTCTCAGTCGAAGTCAGCCAGCATTTGTGCCACTTGGCTAATGTTTGGTGTTATTAGAACGATGTCATCATCGAGCGGAGGTGGTGTAGTTGCCGATCGTCTATCTTCACTCCCATTCCTTCTCATTCTAATTGTTGCATGCCCTTGGTTATAAACAAAAATAATTATTCTAACATCCAGAGTACTTGCCATTGACCCAGGATCTCTTCTAAGAAATTTTCATGCATTAAAAGTGAGCTTTTATGGTGATAGTATTTCCATTTGTGGTATAGATACCACTCATGTTATTTTCATAATTCACTGATAAGTAATTATATTACTTGTTTTATTAACAGTAAGTGAGAAGGACTATTAAACATTGCTTTATAGTATCTTTAGTTTTTGAAGCCTCACCTGGAATTGCTCAGAGCTTATTCCTGGTTCCATGCGTGGGTATCACTCCTGATGGGCCTCTGGTAACATATGTGATGCCAGGGATCAAACCAGGCTTGGCCAAAGGTTGGTGAACCACCTTCACCCTCATACTATCTCTCTGGCCTGCTTTAAAGTAACCATTTATATATCTTAGTCCATATTTACTTATAGTTAAAATTATCAAAAACAACCTATTTCCTTTACATATAAGTTTTGGAGATGATTCTTTGCCACTACCAGACCCTGATAATAATACACAAGAACAACTTGCAAGCACTCAAGTGCTGTATACATATAAAAGGTTTTAGTGGCAGGTTGGGAAAGGCTGGAACTAATAACGTCCCCCTCAACTCTAATTCCATTGACAAGAATAAAAGTGAGACCCAAACAGGTAATAAGATCACATCAAGGCCACTCACAAATGGGCAGGAGAATCAGGACTAACCCAATAGCCTCTCAACTCTTCCAAACTATTCTCTCAAAATGTTAAAATTATTTTGAATTGTTTCAGGCCCATTTACACATAGTATCAGAGGAGTGCATTTCTCCTGATCTTACCTTAACAAATTACTTGCAGAGCAAGAAACACTTAGCTCATTATTTCTGAGGTCTGGGAATCCTGACCATTATTCGAGTCTGTGGCTTAGGTGGAGGCTTCTGGTTCGGAAGTTCTCTCAGTAGACTGCTTGACAAGGTGCTGGCTAGGGTTTCCAGTGCCTGAAGGCTGGATTGGGCTGGAGACCTGCATCTATATTTGCATATGTGATTGGCAGAGGTTGGAGAAGGACTGGGTTTCTCAGCCCTCCATAGAGTTGTTTATAACCTGGCTAATGGCCAGAGAGACAGAGGGAGAGAGAGCAGGGGGCAGAGAGGTTTGAATGCCAAAGAGACCGAGCTTTGTTCTTTGTTTCTTCTAGAATGGGGAACCATTGATAATTGATGAAAATTACAGAGATGATTTTTTCCAAAGCTTTTTTGGGGACTCATCACAGATCTCGGATCAATGCTCAATTATCTGGCTAAGACCATTTCTACATCGTCTAAAATACTGCACCTCCTGGATGACAGAAACTCAAGAAAACAAAATTTAGTAGCAACTACAAATATTCTTCAATGACACCTTAAGCACCACAAAAAGGAAGCGGGAGAAAACATCTCCAGTGTCTCAAAATATTATGCCGCAGAGAGAAAGTTTTATTCCTGACCTTTTATTTTACAGCATTTATGGCCCAAGAGTCTATGACAAGGAACTTGAAACTGTCAAGATTGACGTAAGCTAATGACACCCAAATCTGCAATCTCTGACTTCCACTCCTCCCTGGAGCTTTAGACCTGTTTATCTTGCTGTCTGCTGGGCCTGTCAGCAGACAGCAATACTACGATACTTTCATTTCCGCATGTCAGAAATTGATTCATTTTCTCCCCTCTCCACCCCCACCCCGACACACACCTTCTCCTGCTTCAGGTGTTCTATTTAACAAATTATCATCTGCCTAGTCATGCAATGAAAAGGCCAGGAGGCCATTCTCTACAAGCGTGGGAAGCCACTTTCAGCCAGGCACCGCCTCCATCTCCATCTGAACACCTCTATTTCCCCTCCATGCTCAAGCTCTCAGAGGGCTGTTTCTCATAATCCACTCTTCCTCTCCAGACTCTGGTTGTTTAGGAACGTGTTAATGCTACCTGTGCTCTTCTTCCTTTTTGCCTGATTGGAAAACTTTGACAGTTTCCTAAAGATCCCATTCAAACATCACCTTTCTCTTGATGGAACTCACCAAGCTTATTCTAGTCTTCCCAATCTATCATCAATCTCTAACCTCATCTCTGATAACTGTCTGTCATTTTCCCCTTAACGATGAGCTCTTTTTATTTTATGCTTAGGGAAAATCTGGCCCTAAAGGCTAATTGAGTTCAAATTCCATTCAGTCTATCACTGACAGAACCAGAGGATAAAAGACATGGTTCATGACCAAGACTTCTTACGATCAAATAGGCATGACTTTGGAAGATCATAGGGAAATACCAGTTGGGCTGAATTCCTGGCTGTTACAAAGTTACAACTGTACCACCAAAAACTGGAATGATGCTGCTTCCCTAATGCCCCAGGGAGTGGGCCCAGGAGCATTATCATGGATCGGATGAGATATAGGTCTTCTTCCAGACTGGCCTGTGGAGAGGAAGCAACACCCCAATTTATGAGTCACCCGTTTCTACTCCACAGAGGCCTTGTCAAGTAGGGGCCTGTCAGCTTTCATCTCCATCTCTCTTACCCCTGGGGCCAAAAGCCATACTCAGTTTCTTTTTACTTGTTTGATTTGTTGTGACTTCTCTAGCATACTCACCTCCAGAACTTTTAGCAAGCGGCTTCCCTGAATTTTAAGGTGGAAATCTCTGCTCTGTGCCTATACTCCTCCTGAAAAGTGTGCAATCGATGGGGAAATCGCTCCCTGGATGCTCTTCTACCCTGAGTCTTGCTAAAAGGCACTTTCAGAGATGGGAAAGGCTTTTAGAGACCTTCTCCAATGGACTAAGCTGGACAAAAATTGTCACCTTTTCCCTCCTGGGTGACCATTCACTATCATCAACCTCTGGCAATCAGAAGAATGTGAGAACACAGACAGAAAGGGAAATCATTTTCTTATTACTCACAGGATGGAGTGCTCTTATAAGTAGCAGAAACACAGTAACAGAAGAAAATTGTTAAGAGCTCGTGGATGCAGGGGCTGAGGTGGGCTGGACCTTTGAGTTTCAGTTCTATATCTCCTCTGCTAGAGTAACTCCTATCTCTTAACTAGTAATATCTGCTACCCAGTAACTCCTGGCCAATTCCTATAGTGCCCAACACATCTGGTTCTTTCCTAAAAGCCCCACACAACACAAATACTCACCCCATTTCTTTTGAATATAACCTATAGGTTTATTGTGTTAATACATTTCACTGACTTGCTGAGGGAAACACCAACACTGGTTAAAACAATCTTTTTATTCAGGATTGTATCCTCATCCTAAGAATCTCAGATGCAAGAGAAGAACATCATCAAGCCTTCCCCAGGCCCTTTCTTTCCAGTTCTCATCCCTTTTCTTCCTTTCCCCCCTGAAAATCCCAGTTTCTCTCAATTATAATGATTGGGCACAATTTTGGATTTTGGCTCTGGGAAATTTGGAGAAGCCTTTTGCTTAAATCAGTCAGGAAACACCTGAAAGTTAAGGTATTGGAGTTGGGACTGACAGCAGTGTCAAAATGCAATGTTTAGGATTAAGGAATGAGTGGAATTTGGGGTTCATATTAGATATGGGATGGTAAAGGGTTATGTCTTTTTCTTATTTTGTAAGAGCAATTAAACTCAAATTTAATTCTCTATACAACTTGCATGTTGGCAATGGTACTGACACATACACACACACTCAGGAAAGATGTAGAAAAGATACAAGGGGGAGTGTATGAATTTTGCTTTTAGTAAGATAGCATGCAGCTTTAAAAACTCTAATTTGTTAAGGTATAATTTACATACAACAAAAGGCTCACATCTGAAGTGTGCAGTTCACTGATTTTTGACAAATGTATACACCCATATAACTACCACTTGAATCAGGATATAGAACATTTCTTTTCTACTACTTCAAAAAATCCCCTGGTGCTTCTATCCAGTCAATAGCTCCATTTCATACCTAGCAGCCAATGATCTGCTGTCTGTCACTTACATTAATTATGCATGTTCTAGAATTTAATATAAACAGACCCATATAGCATGTAATTATTTGTGTCTAGCCTTCTTTCATTGTGTTTTTGAGATTCATCCCTAGGTATCAGCAGTACACTGTATGGCTGAGTAATATTTCATCACTGGGATAGATCAAGACTCTTTTATCCCTTCACCTACTGGTGAATGTTATCGCCAGGTTTTAGTCATTCAAAGTAAAGCTTCTCTGAACAGTGATGTGTGAGTTTTTGTACAGACATACATTTCCATTAACTTGAACAAATACCTATGAGTGGAATTGCTAGCAGATCTTTAAAAAGAGATATTATTATTAATCATAATTCAAAGATAAATAAAATCAAATTTATTCTAGTCCTATTTGAATGATCATAAAATTAAATTAGTGAGATCTGAATTAAGAGTTAAGATGTTACAAAATATTAAACAATTTTAATAAATGGTTTCTATATTCAATTAATATAAAAAAGACAGTTCTCAATATTATTATATGCACCAAGGGGAAAATAAATTTTGTGACCAGGAAAGAACAGTGACTGTTGTTATTTTACTAATTGGGTTTATTACTGGGACATGACCTGGCACATAACTGTGACAGTCTTTATAAACACACATAGAACATGAGTGTTTTACTTTAATGGTAGGCATCAGAGGATTCATAGCAATGCTTTGCTTATAGAATCATATGAATCAGTATATGCGGGATAGCTGCCTTATGAGTTGACTAAGCTAGAAATCTGGGACATATTATGTCGCCAGGTAAGCAAGCAACTTGGAAAATTGTGCCCCACTGTTCTTAAGAATTCCCTTGTGATTGGGAGCTTTAACATTGCCCCCAGGGGCCTAACATCTCCAGGAACAGCCTAATCATTGGCTCAGAAACTTCTTCAGAAGTTGATTGACAGCAGCTGCCAATTTAGATAATCACTAGAGAGTTCCAATTAAAACTCTACCCATCGATCTTACCGCCAGGACATGGGACTTTAATATAAATCCACAAGTGGAAAAAATTACCCTCTGAGAAAAGAAAAGCATTTTTTGTAGTATGCAGTGTATTATACATCCATATTATAAATTATTTATAATTCATAGATGCATTTTTAAACACATCTTCTTAAATGTTGCATTGTTAGTCTAATAAGGTTGATATTCAGAACCTTTCATTTTCAATCCTTCCTGTTGGAAAGGGACATAGTAAGTCTGGGAGAAAATATAAATGAAGAAACATTTTTAGCACTAAGGAAAAATAGGAGCTATTTTGAAGTGATTTGTACTGTTGTCATGACTGGGGCCTTCATTAGCCACCTAAGGAAGAAGCACCCAATATTTTTACTAATCCTCCAGATGAGGCCAAGTTTAAAACATACCCTCTCTATAGGGATTACGTAGAGGCGTTAAAACTTGGCCAGAAAGGTGACATGGTATCCTGATAATTGAGATGATCCTGAAAATCAGATGGTCTGTCCAACCGCTCTGAACTAATAGGGGGGTAATCAAACCCAGCAGGTTCGCACAGATACTGGTAAATGCCAAACAGCTTCCTGTATGCATGGAATTCAGCGTAATTAGTCACAGAGGAGAAATAGGCACATTTAAACTAATCCAAGAAATCATTATTATTTGAACTGCTTACATACAAACCTTAAAACTGTTGTCCTCTTCAAATGAGCCCTCTTTAAACATCCTTCCCTTCAAAAGGAAGGCATATGAGATGGTCAACTGACCTTTATAGATGAGGACTGTCCCGGAGATGAATTCTCTCCATCCACTATCCCCACTGGTGCTATCCCAGTTTTATTTCTCAGGACCTCTATTTGACCTCCTAGATGATCAATATACAGTGCAAGAATGGCTACTGGTGAATATAAATGGACCTTAAGGGGCGTTTGCATAGTTTCATGATAAAGAACTAGCTATACATGTTGCTGAGAAAAGAAGACCTGACTATTTCAGCTATGGTCCTCAAGCAAGAGTTTTTCCTTCTTTTTTTAAAAAATGTTTTATTATACCACCATAAGGCATACAATTACAAAGCTGTTCATGATTGGGTTTCAATTGTACAGTGTTCCAGCACCCATCCCTCCAGCAGTGCACATTTCCCAACACCAAGGTCCCCAGATTCCTTCCCCCTTCCCCCAGCCTGCCTCAACAGCAAGTCCTTCTCCTCCTCCTCCTTCTCCTCCTCATTTTCCTCCTCTTCCTCTTCCTCTTCTTCTTCTTCTTCCTCTTCCTCTTCTTCTTCTTCTTCTTCTTCTTCCTCTTCCTCCTCTTCCTCCTCCTCCTCCTCCTCCTCCTCCTTCTTCTTCCTCTCCTCTGACACATTGTTACTTGAAATGCATATGTTTAGGGGTTACCATGTATATCCCTTAAGCAAGAGTTTTTCTTTGCTCCAAACTCTCAGTCTGAGTGAACACACATCTCATTTTCTAAGTTCCAATCTCTCATGGGTGGGTAGGGGCCTTAGGTATTAAGGGCCCTACCAAATCAATAAGGACTTACTAAGAGTTACCAGTTCCCAAGCCATAATTTGTAAGACATGGGTGATAGAGAGGAAGAGGGAGAGGGAATGAGAGAGAGAGAGAGAGAGAAGAGGAAAAGTGCCTGCTATAGAGGCAGACTGGGCGAGGGGGGAGGGAATCTGGAGACATTGGTGCTGGCAAATGTGCACTGGTGAAGGGATGGGCGCTACAACACTGCGTGACTGAAACCCAATCATGAACAGCTTTGTAAATCTCACGGGTTATAATAAAAACATAATAAAAAGAGTTTCCAGTTTCACTGTTAGCCTTATCACCTGTCCCCATCCTCCAGCTAGACCCTAATTTCACTGGAGAAGAGCAGGTGGAGAAGAGCAGGTGAGGGTCAGCATTTTGGCTAGTGATGCATTTGCAGAGAGAGACTGCTTCCTTCCATACGAATACTCATTGGGGTTCCCCCTGCCCCTAGATTACCTTGAAGCAATGTGCTTCCCCTCTCTAATCATACGTAGAATAGGGGGTGGGGGCCCATTAAGAGCATCTGGCATTCATTTATGTAAAAACTTGAATGAAGAAGACACCCTATCCCCCATGTCTGGGTAGGTGTATTACAGAAAAGTAGATTCTTTGGTTCTCAAGAAATAGAAATGTATAAGAGGGTAGAAGACTAGAACTTTCTCTCCAAGTTTGTTTGGGGAAAGAGCATGTGGGAGACAGTGAGGGCAGAGAACATGAGGGAGGCTGCCCTGGACAGAGAGGCACGACAGACTCCCCACAGGAAGCCTGCTTAGGGGTTTTGAGTTCTGGCGAAGTATCTGGAAACATCCTTCCAAGTCCAGCAACGTCCTTATCTGCTGCCAGGAAACAGCGTGGCTCTGAGCTCCAGGAACTTTGCCCTGCCCTCTGGTCTGCTAAAGCCTACTTGGGAATTACTGGTTCCAAGAACCGGCACGGAACACTCTAGGCAGTTCAGGCAGTGTGAAGAAGAACACACACAGCTAAAGATGGAGGAAACTCTGATATCAAATCCTGTGTCCCGGACCTAGAAGGCTCACTCAAATTGCCTGAATGGTTCTCTTTAATCCCCCATTTCTCTGGATGGGGAAGCCCCATGATTCTGATTCCTGTGGAATGTGGGGGAGAGATCCCACAGCATTTAAACAGGGAGTCAGTCTTTGCTTTTTCCTTTTTTCATCCCTCTTATCCCTTCAGGGCCAGTGCTGGACTAGGCTGGTGCTCATGCCTCTGTGCACAACCTCTACCGTCAGCACAAGACCTTCCCTTGCGAAATGAAACTGACACTATTCTCAGTTCTCAGACAAAACTGAGCCCTGTTTTCATGTCCTGTTATCCATTGCTGAGATACACATACATCTTTCTCTTTACCATACCTAATTTTGGTAAAATCTACTTTACCAGAGAGACCGGCCAGACACGGAGTGCAGTTTTGGGCCCTGCCCTTTCCCCGCCCCACGCCAGGCCCCGGAAGAGAGAGACCCACCCACACCAGACCCACATGTCCCTTGGCGATATCTTTATAGGATACTGAATTTTGCATAAGGTTCTTCCCAATTTCTCTCACATGTATACATAGTAAACAGTTCTAGACATGTGTTAACTGATACCAGTAAGCCTGGCAAGAAGCCAGAGTAAACCACACATCATGCAGTTAGTCATTCTCAACATCCAGACTCCGTAGTTCCTCAGAGCTCCATCCAAGAGAAAACCTGATCTTCCCCCTTTAAGTTTCATCAGTTAATGCTCGGGTTGAGAGCCTTCTACTGAGACTATACCACCTACATGGTAAAGCCTGGCAAGCTACCATGTTTTATTTACTTTTTATGCCAAAAACTAGTAACTATTATGGACCTCAGTTCCATAACCTGAAGAATAGTTTTGGGCTCCTCCTGTCCCTGTAGCAAGTAGATGCCCTTGGGTTGCACTTGCTTGTGACAGGACTAATGGAGATGTTACTAGTGCCCACTGGAGCAAATTGATGAACAATGGGAAGATAGTGATACAGTGATACCAGAGAGACTGAGTAAAAGACAGAATTACAGGTGAGTTGTATGAGAATAGCGGGTGAGAATGCTATTCGGGTCTCCCAGAGAGGAAATGAAAGAGCTATGCTTGGAATATCACGCCCACTCAAGTGAGAGAAGGAACCGGAGTTCTGACCTCCACGCTATAGAATCAGATGCTGTCTCGTTGCCAAGGCATGAAAATCAATGGGCTGGACTGTATGCGATTTGGAGACAACCGCTGGACTAGGCCATTCCGCTGGATCCCACGGGATATCAAAGATCACGGGCGCCCACCTACAAGTGGTCGACTTCTTAAGACCGAAGGAACGGTTTGAGGCTCTCTTTGATCAACAGATCTTGGCTCAGGCGTGATGGGTCCAAGGAAGTTCTGGCGCCCCGGCAAATCGTGATACGGATTCAAGGTCAGTGGTATGAGAATAAGCTACCAATGGAGAAAGGAAATGGAGATAGAAGTGTCTCAAAAGTATCCAGACATCTCAGATGCAGACAACTCAGCGGAGGTTACTTCTAGCTCTGCACTCAGAAATCACTCCTGGAAGTGCTCAGGGACATATGGGATGCTGGAGATTAACCCGGGTCTCACATGCAAAGCAAATGCCCCTACACTATCATTCCAGTCCCACACCTAGCAGCTCTTTTATTTTTCATTTTAATATTTTATTATACCACCATGAGATATACAATTACAAAGATGTTCATGTTTGGGTTTCGGTCATACAGTGTTCCAGCACCCATCCCTCCACCAGTGCCCATTTCCCACCACCAATGTCCCTGATTCCCTCCCCCTCCCCTAGACCGCTTCTATGGCAGGTTCTTTATCTCTTTTTCTCTCTCTCTCTCTCTCTCTCTTCCTTCCTTCCTTCTCTTACACATTGTGGATTGCAATACATACATTTAGAGGTTATCCAGTATCTTTTTGCTTTTATTCAATGCTCAGTTCTAGGCTGGTATTATCACTTTCAGCAATTATTAGCACACTGTTCCCTTCTCTGCCTTACCTAACCTCTGACTCCCACACATTTGTGGTAGATTCCACCTTTGACAAGGCCTCCTGATCCATGTTTCGCCTGACCTTGGATATTGGTCTCATAATATATATGTATATATATATGTATATATATGTATGATGGAAATAAATGCAGTTATTCTATATCTGTCTTTTTCCTTTCTGGCTAATTTCATTCAACATGATCCTCTCCATGTCCATCCATTTATAGGCAAATTTCATAACTTCATTTTTCCTAAAAGCTGCATAGTATTCCATTGTGTAGATGTACCAAAGTTTCTTTATCCAGTCATTGGGCACTCTGGTTGTTTCCAGATTCTGGCTATTGTGAATAGTGCTGCTATAAAAATAAAAGCGCAGAGCGATGTTTCCACTGTGTGTTTTTGGCTTCCCAGGGTATATTCTCAGGAGTGGTATGGCTGGGTCAAATGGGAGCTCAATTTCTAGTCTTTGGAGGAATGTCCATATTGTTTTCCAAAAGGCTGTACCAGTCCACATTCCCACCAACAATGAATGAGAGTCCCCTTTTCCCAGCATCCACGCCAGCACTTGTTGGTTTTGCTTTTCTGGATATGTGCCAGTCTCCGTGGTGTGAAATGATATCTCATTGTTGTTTTGATTTGTTTCTCTCTGATGATTAATGATGATGAGCATTTTTCATATGTCTTTTGCCATTTGAATTTCTTCCTTGTTGAAGTTTCTGTTCATTTCTTCTCCCCCATTTTTGATGAGGTTGGCTGTTTCTTTCTTGTAAAGTTCTACCAGTGCCTGATATATCCTGGATATTAACCCCTTATCAGATGGGTATTGGGTAAATATTCTTTCCCATTCTGTGGACTGTCTTTGTATCTTGGTCACTGTTTCTTTTGAGGTGCAGAAGCTTTTTAGCTTTACGTAGTCCCATATGTTAATCTTTTCTTCCAGTTGCTTTGTTAGTGGTATTTTACCTTTGAAGATGCCTTTAGCTTCAATGTCGTGGAGGGTTTTTCCTATATTTTCTTCGACATACTTTATGGGTTCTGGTCTGATATTGAGATCTTTAATCCATTTTGATCTGATTTTTTGTGCATGGTGTTAGACAAAGGTCCAAATTCATTTTTTTACATGTAGCTGCTCAGTTTTCCCAGCACCACTTGTTCAAGAGGCTTTCCTTGCTCCATTTTGTACTTTTTTGCTCCTTTATAGACGATTAAATGATCGTGTATTTGAGGCTGATACTTAGCAGATCTTAAGGACTGCTCCCTCTAGATTCTTGCGAGGTTTAAACCAGCCTCAAGCAAAGCAAGGGTTTTAATCCCTGTACTTTGTCTCTGACCCCAGAGCCCCACATTCTTAAATAAGACTAATTCCTTAAGCTGAACTAGAGCCCCACAGTTTGGTCTCCTCTGACTCTTTCTCATTACTCTCACCCTTGCTCACACTGAAACTATCCCATCTCTGAATCTTTGCACATGCTAACCTCTCTCTCTCAAGACTATCCCACCCATCACCTACCCTCCTTCTTCTCTAATCAGGTCTAAGTTCCTATATAACCTCCTTGGGCAAGACTACAGACTCCTACCCCTCACCCCCACCTTCACCCCAATCTGACCCTGCATCATAACTTGCAATTGTCCTATTTTAAGCTTCTGCCTTTCATATGATACAAAATTCTTGAGATTGTATTTTATATGTCTTGTCTGCAATCCTGAGTCTAACACAGTTTAATCTAACACAGTGCCTGACACATGATGGTGTCACCAGTTCTAAAGCACATATTAAAAAAACTCAACATTTTTAAAATAGCATTTAATGATTAGTTTGTTATTGCTCATTAGACATGTTTAAGTTTAAGTAATATAATTGTGTTCTATAATCAATATTATCTTACATTTGAATAAATATGGTAGCAGCCACATGGATGGCTTCTTATGATAAAAGTCATGCAATTACTTGATTTTTCACCTGAGTACATAAATCCTGGTACTGAAGGATTGTCAGATCTGAAAGATTATTGGCAAGTAGTAAAATCAGATGGCCAACCTCCAAATTCCTCCACTGGTATGGGCAGTCTCCGTTCATTCTTGCTCAGGTATTCGCTAGGTGGTGTGCATTTTGGAAGTACATCAGGATAGGAGCATTGCATCTGGTAGACTCATGAAAACTCCCGCCTGGGGCTCTGGTGTCTGCTGATTCAACTTCTGTCAACATAATTCCGTATCCCAACCACGACTGTCAGCACCTCTCCCGCCAAAGCTGATGTCACATCAGCTGCCTCAGCTCAAATCAGCTGCCCCATTGCACTCTTTAATACACCCCAAATAGCTTCTTCTTTCCACCTGCTAAACAGAGAAGAGATGGTGGGAGCTCACAAGATACTTGGCTCAGTCATAGATTCTGATCCCTTGGACAAAAGCCCAGAGCTCCTGGGAGAGCAGTACAATGTTATAGAGTGCTCAATCACTTGTTATATTCCCACCTTGACCTTTGGTTCAGATCCCCAAGGCCATCAGAATGGTGAATCACTTTTCTTGGAATCGAAGCATAACTCTGAATAGAATCTAATAGAGAGAGAGAGGCTATATATAGGATCCAATAGCTTCCTATTTTGACTTGATGTAAAATATTAGTCCAATTTTCCCCTTCTTGGGAATCAGCTTTTTCTGTGGTAGTTCACGCTATCATTTTTTTTGTAGAAATAAATTCTCCTTTTCTCTGGGCATGGCCTGTACCTAGCATAAGTAGACATAAGTAAAACAGGTTTGTTCAGTTGACTGTGGCCTTGATATGTTGCACCCATGATTGTGAGACTTCTATTTCTGGGGAGTCCTCTCCCATCATTACTTCTGCCTGGGGCTTTACAAAATAGCTGGGTTGAATCACACTGACAGAATCTTTTAGTCACTTTCAATTCTGCCAAGGAAATATAGACAAGGACATTCAGCTTCTAAATTAACTTTGATTTCCACCGGACCCAGTCTCTTTTTGGTCACAAGTCACGTAAAAAGCGAGAGAGACACGTTTATTAAAAAAGAAAAGGAATAACAGGCAAAAATAGATAAGGGAGAAACAACAGAGGCAAATATCACAAAGAATTAAGATATACATCAAAGAAAGATCTTATTCAAGATGTAAGAAAAATAAGATCCCAATAAATATTTGAGATCTATCCAAACTTTCCAGTCCTGAATGGAAGCCAGGACAAATATATCCAGTTAGAGGGTGCCACTGAAATATGGTTGGCAGAGGAGCTCCCCCAGCACAGCTAATAAAGAACTGAGTCAGAAGTTGTGTGTGGATCTGAATTCAATAAGTCAGAGAGGAACATATGAAGAGAATGCCCTAAATGAGGAAGCAGGAGCAGATGTCAAATGCTTAAAGCATTGGGAAAGCTTCAGACGGAAAAGCATCGAAGTGCATGAAGACATTAAGTTCTCCTAAAAACCAACTGAAATTTTCAAGTGAAAAATTGAACTCATGGTAAACAGACTTACTTGTGAATCTGAGAGAAGGATTCAATTCAAGTCCTCCACAGGTCTGGAAGAGTTTCTCATCTTCTAAAAGAGATCACTTAAAGAAATCTCTGAAACAAAGGGTACCCTCAATTTATGAGGGGTCTAGGCTGGAGTCTGGACAGGGTCCCAGTAGACCAAGTGCATTTCACAGAAAAATGCATTTGCCACATATACATACTTTTAGGAATCAGCTGTGTGAGGCGCCTGGGGAGACACCTGAGCCACCCGGGATAGCAAAGTTTCTCTCAGTGCAGGAATCTCCCTGGTGGTCAGACATAGATATTCTGCCCACATGGCATGGAGGGTAGAATGTACATAGATTTACAAATAAATCTATGCACATTCATAGATTGTACATAAAAGAACAGAAAGTATTTTTAATATAAGGTTCATCTGGTAAATGCCTCTTGAGAGACAGCTACATGCTTGAACTAGCTTGGTCCACCAGCCCTGTAAAATTAAAGACATCAAGATTTTAGAGTCCAATGAAGTAGTAACCTAAGAACAATTCACCTACCACCAAATTTTTAAATGCACACACATATACACATACACACACAATCCAGAGAGAATATAACAAAACTTAGATGATAAATGTAGTAATCATAGGTATAGGCTATTCTTAAAACTTACATTTCTTTCACATAATAGAGACAAAGATATTAAAGCATCTGATTAAAGATATTAAAGATAACTCTTTAAAGATATTAAAGAGACAAAGATACTAAATTATCCCTTTAGAGATATTAAAGAGACAAAGATATTAAATTATCCCTTTGAGGAAATAAGGGCAGGGAACTGGAGTGATAGTTCAGCAACAGAGCATTACCCTTGCATGGGGCTGACCCAGGCTTTATCCTGGCATCTCATAAGGTCTCCTGTGCATTTCCAGAAGCAATTTCAGAGAACAAAACCAGGAGTGCATCCTGAGCATCATTACTTGTGGCTCTAAAAAAAATGAAATAGAGGAAAAGATAAGAAATAAGAGTTGAATGGTAATAAAGACAAAACATTAATAAGTAATATAGTAGTTCATAAATCATTCAAGTAAAGAAAATGTTATATAATATTGATCACTTGATCATTTGAATCCCGTTATTCATCGATTTGCTCGAGCGGGTGCCAGTAACATTTCCATTGGACCTTATTACGTGCCAATGTAGCCGAATGGCATCTGGTTGATTCAGGAATATGAAGAGCCTCAAACCGTTCCTTCAGGGTTTTAACAAGGAAGTCTGACCATCTTGTAGGTGGGCGGCCACGTGATCTTTTGACATCCCATGGGATCCAGTCGGTAATGGCTCTAGTCCAGCGGTTGTCTCCAAATCGCATTACATGTCCAGCCCATCTGATTTTCGAAGCCTTGGCAAACGAGACAGCGTCTCTGATTCTGGAATAGCGATGGAGGTCAGAACTCCGGGATTCCTTCACTCACTTGAGTGAGGCGTGCTATTCCAAGCATAGCTCTTTTGATTCCTCTCTGGGAGACCGAATAGCATTCTCATCCTACTTTCGTAGGGCCCAGGTCTCTGAGGCGTATGTTAATGCAGGGAGAACGGTGGAGTCAAAGAGATGTGCCCGGAGCCGGAGGTTCTTTGTCCTTTTTAGCTATTTCTTCGATGCCTTTGAAGGCATTCCATGCCACTCTCTTCCTCCTGCGCAGCTCAGGTTTTAGGTCGTTCATCATGTTGACTTCTCGACCTAGGTACACATAACTGCTGCATTCAGAGATGTTTGTTCCATTGAGAGTGAATGGGGCCTCAGGAACTAATTCATTTTTCATGAACATTGTTTTCTTCAGATTCAGCTGTAGACCTATCTTTCCACATTCTCGGTCAAAGTCAGCCAGCATTTGTGCCGCTTGGCTAATGTTTGGTGTTATTAGAATGATGTCATCAGCGAAGTGGAGATGGGTGTAGTTGCGGACCATCTATCTTCACTCCCATTCCTTCCCATTCTAATTGTCTCATGATGTTCTCGAGGGTGGCACTGAAGAGTTTTGGTGAAATGGTATCACCCTGTCGAACCCCTCTTTTGACATCAATGATCACTTCTTTGTAGAATGGTGAGATCCTGGTGGTGAATCCGTAATACAGCTCATGAAGGATCTTGATGTATTGGGTTTGAACACCCTGTTTGGCTAGGGCTTCGATGACCGCTTCAGTCTCCACAGAATCAAAGGCTTTCTGTAAATCAATGAGCGTGAGACAGAGCGGCATCTTGTACTCCCTACAAACCTCGATGAGCTTGGTTACTGTGTGGATATGGTCGATTGTGCTGAATCCTTTCCAGAAGCCTGCTTGCTCGCATGGTTGTCCTTCATCTAGTGTTCTGCTAATCCTGTTCAGGATGACTCGTGTAAACAGCTTGTAGATGACAGACAACAGGCAGATGGGGCGTTAGTTGCCGATGTCGTGAATGTCTCCCTTCTTGAACAGTAGAACTGTCCTGCTGGTTTTCCATTGGGAGGGCACCTTGCATTCGGACAGGTAGCGTGTGAAGAGCCGAGCTAGTGTATTGATGAGTACCGACGGCAGATTCTTCAGGTGTTCGGGTCTGACTTTGTCTGGGCCTGGTGCTGTTCCCTTCTTTACCGGCGAGATGGCATGTCGGATTTCAGAAGGGAGAACATTGGGAATGACATATCCATCCTGTGGAATTTGGTATGTGGGCAGGTGGATGTGGCTATCAAAGAGATTTGAGTAGAAGTCCTGGATAATCTTCTCCATTGCCTTTCTGGAAGATGTGATAGATCCATCAGGGCGTCGGAGGGCAGTCATCTTGGTCTTATAGTTGGCGAAGGACAGGCGGGCAGTGCGAATGCTTCTCCTGGCCTCTGCTGCATCTTCCAGTATTTCTACTCTTCTGTCTTTGAGGTCTTCTTTTATCGCTTCTCTGCACCGTTTAGCAAGCTTGGACGTTAGCATTTGGTCTCCTGAGGCTCGCGCCTTGCCACGTTGGCGAATGAGCTCAAGAGTTTCTGAAGACAAGCGTCCTTTTGTGTTTTTTCTCTCTCGGCATTCTTCGCACAATCATGGAGGTACTGAACCAGTCGGTTGTATTCTTCATCGATGTCGTCAATGATGGTATCTTCCCATGTTGCTGCAATGGTGCCAAAGAGTTCCCAGTTGGTGGTCGTTCTGGGAGTTCTCTTCTTAAACTTTGCAGCCTTTTCTCCCCCGTTGCGAAGTAGAATTATATTACTTTGAGAGCCCCACAAAGTAATATAATATTGATCATTGCTAAAGGCAATAAATGACAAAACTTGTCAGAAAATCAGATCTGTAATCTGGAGGATGAATAAGAGAAAATATCTCAGAATACAGAGATTAAAGGGACAAATGGGATGTGAGAGGAAGAGTCAGAAAAATGGGTGCTTGCTGATTACTAGCTCTACAGCTACAGGTCTCTCATGATCATAGAAAGCGATGATAACAATAATAATATTCCATAGGACACTCGTAGGGTGGAGTAAAATAATGATCATAAGATCCAAATGCTCAGAAAGCATTAAATAAATGGTAGGTGCTATTATTATTTGTAGCACTTGTAAAATTCCTATTAATATTATATTATTATTATCATCATCATCATCATTATATAATACAAGAGCACATGGAATAAAAAAGATACAAGAACATTGGGATTTAAAAATAATCCATACTGGATCAGAGATACAGTACATGGCTTAAGACTATTGCCTTGCATGTGACCAGTCAGTTTAATCCCCAGCACCAATCCTCTGAGTTCTGCCTGGAGTGATTCCTGAGCACAGTCAGGTGTATGTCCTGAGAAATATTGGGTGTGGCCCAACCCCCACCTTACCCATCAAAAGAAATATAGTACTGTCAACTGTGGCCTGTATCTTTTGTTAATCAGTTGGATATTTGCACAAAGTTTTCTATCTGAAAAGGGCTACTCTACATTTGTTGAATTACCTTGAATTCAGTTTTTAAGGACATCTCCCTGTTACCTTCATACATAAATGATACCTCAACAGATATAAAACTTTTTCCATAACATGCACACATTTTTAGTATTTTGACACCGAATGTTATGATGTTGAAATTAGATACTAACTTGAATTATTTTGACATGGACTTGTTGCTCAAGAATAAATATTTCAGGGTCAATGAGATTCTACAGTGGGGCTGACACTTGCTTTGCATGTGCCCATTTAATCCCCAGCACTGCATATGGTCTCCTGGGCACCACCAGAAGTGATCCCTGAGCACAGAGTCAGGAGTTAGCTCTGAGCACTGCCAGTTGTGGCCCCAACACACCCCCCTCACCAAAAAAAAAAAGGGGAATAAAAACTACAGCTATAATAATATTCATTCTTTTTGTCAAGAAATGTCTAAGGTTTTCTTGTTTGAAACTTTATGGAATGAATGCTCTGTTGATCTGAGCGCAGCTTTTGATTTATTACAGAGTTTTCTTCTATGCTGTCTTGCAAGACATTTACGTCTCATGTATTTGTTCTTTTTTCCAGAAACGCTAATGTTAGTTGACCTTTTCCATTTAGTTTATAATTTTTATTTTAATTAATAATTAATTTTATAGCCATATTTCTATCTTTCTAATTTACTACTGTTTTAAGTTCTTGTCATTATAACATCGAAGATGATTTCTTTTCTTTATTATGATGCTGTTTCTTTCCTAAATAGTGCCAGCTCATCTTGTCTTTTAGGCAATCTTAAACATCTCTTTTGAGAGCTTTATTTTTTGACATTTTCTTTTTCAAGGGGGATCTCCTTTTGAGAGTTACAAAAGTATGTATCTATAATTTTTAATATTCTGTGGTAATTTTTCCATTGAGTGTCAAATAATTCTATTTGAAATGTGAATTCCTCACCTGATTTTCACATTTTTTTTGGTGTGGGAGCAAGATTCAACAGTGCTCAGGGCTTACTCCTGGCTCTTCATTCAGAGATCAATCCTGGCAGGGCTGAGGGAACCTTATGGGGTGTCTGAGATTGAACCCAGGTTGGCCACATGCAAGTCATAGAAGATTATACATAAAAATTTTCTAACATCATGCTCTCTCTGTATAAGTATAATAATTTGACTAGATCATGATGTGTTATTTTTATATTCTTATAAAAATCTTATATTTTAAGAGACTTTTTAATTGTGGCTTTTGTCAGGTTGAGATGAAAAGATAGTATGTAGTATCTCAACAAACGCTAATCACATCCCTCTCATTTATTTATTAAGATACTAGTAGGTACTATCTCAATAAACCCTAATCACATCTCTCTCATTTATTTTTAGGAACTCCTGGTCCATGATAAGGTTTGAAGGGTTACAATATCTTTCAGAAAAATTAATCTCAAAATAATGGATGGAGGGTGCAAGGATGTGGCTCAAAGGTAGAGCACTTACTTTGCACGTGAATTCAATCCCTAGCACCACAAAATAAAAAGAAAAGAAAAAGTCCGAATTTACTGATTTGGAAATTGGTGCTCTAAATTTGTGTGTTGGAACAGCAGTCTTTGTTTGGGGGATTATGTTAATACGTTGTTGGTTACTTTAATAGGTTGCTGCAAAAGTAGTTTTCCTTTTGGGAATTACCTTAATAGTTTACAAATTTGGGACTGTAGTAATCAGATGTCCAATGTAGTCTTTTTCCAAGAAAAATTAAATTGTTCAATTATTACACACACATACATACACACACACGCACACACACACACACATTCACACACTCTAACCCCAGAAAGTTCTAATATGCAGTGATAGGTTGAAAGAATAAATGGAATCTGAAAGACAGTTGATCTTTTTTCTTTGCTCTTTTTTCCCTGTATTTCCTAATTTATTTACTTTTTTAATAAGCTAACATATTTACATGTTTAATACAATTTATGGGCAAAATTATGTAAGAAGAATATAAAAATAACATATCATGATCTAGTCAAATTATTATACTTATACAAAGAGAGCATGACATTAGAAAAATCTATAAATATCAGTTGTGGCATTAAAGATTAAAGAAAATATATAGGGTCTGCTTGATAAATGCAAGCAAGCATCTAATTATTTCAGCATCCTATAATGATAAAAAATCCCTTAACAAAATAGGGGAAAAGACATTCTTTAGCCTGATGAAACCTGTCACAAAAAAGATAAGGCAAATAAGTATATTTCTTAAAGGTAATAATGCTCCTTTGAAATCAGAAACAACTCAAGAATTTTATTCTCACAAATTCCATTCAAGATTGAATTTTAATTCCTAGCCAACAACAAAAGAAAAATAATGGAAAGATATTAGGGTCAGAGAGAAAGAAACAATTATTTTCAAAAAGAATGCAATTTCAGTATAGGAAAATAGCAAAAGCTACAGATTACGGAAGAGTTTACTGAGTTATAATGATCCTTTTAGAAATAAATAAAAAATGACTCATTATCTAACATTCCTTACAATAACATTCTAAAGAATAAAGATATCTGACGGCACTGGGAGATGGCTCAGGGTCCGATACATCTGCCTAGCTTGAGGCCGAGAGTTTAATGTTTGGTGACACCCCACATGCACTGAGTGTGATCCTGGCACTTCCACAGTCTGAGAATTCTGGTACCACAACCAATTTCCAGCTGCACACAGCCAGGTGTGTGCTAGCACCATGTCTCAAAGGGCACAATGCTAGCAAGCACTGCAACTGTCTAAAGATATAGAAGCACCAAGGCCAGGAGTGTGACCTCCCATCCCCAACGCATGCGTGAGCACAGCAGCTGAAATGCCTGCTCCTCAGTGAGCACCGCAATCAAAGGTCTAATTAAGTACCACACCCAAGGATGTGTGCAAATCCAACTCACTGCAACTACAAAAGGAAAGGGAAGGGAACCAGGGAAGGCAAAGGGAGATGTGAAAGCTAAAATATGATATTTTTTGAAGTAATAACTGAGAAAATAAGTCTTTTTATTATATATGTGTGTTCTTGTATTGTATATAAAAATTCTTAGGGTTGGAGGGATAGACAAGGGATTAAGGTACATGGTGTGTGCCACTGACCCTATTTTTTAATTCTGGCATTTCATGGTTCCTGGAACATTGCTACCCCAAGCAGGTACCCTGGAGGGTGCCAAGAACTACTGGGGTGACCTGAGTAATTCCCAGCAGAGCAGGTCGCAAGCAGCACCACATCCTCGGATACTTGCACTGAACCACTGGACCAGGTGGCTAAGAACCTTTGGGCAAAGGCCCTGGGCCTCACAAGCACTACTAGGGAGTAACCCCTCCTCAATTCTTATTTGAATATATAAAACTATAGATGGTCGTTTTATTTATATAGTCTGACCTACAAGATGGTCAGACTTCTTCGATCAAGACCCTGAACTAACGATTTGAGGCTCTTTGTATTCCTGAAGCAACCAGGTGCCATTGGGCTACACTGGCACGTGATAGGGTCAAATGGAAATATTACTGGCGCCCACTCAAGCAAATGGACGAGTAACGGGATGTCAAGTGATCAAGTGATCAAGTGATAAAACGATAATGTAATGAAAGTTAAAAAAAGTCATGAAAATGATGCTGGGGTCAAAATATCAGGCATAAAAAGAAGACAAACAGAAATAGTAAAGGAGAAGTAATTTACAATATTGATGGAAGGTGGTGTGGTTTGGTGAGTGATGAGGAAGTGAACATGGAGCAGAATGTGATGAGTAGATCAGAAACAGATCTGAAAGGCCCTAGAGGTTATTTGAAAGACTTTGTGTTTTACTAAAACATCATTTCTAGGCCAAAATAAATTCGTGTTGCTTTAACATTCTGGCAGAAGAACTATAAACTATACAGAATATAAACAAACAATAGAAACAAGAACATATTATCTGAAATCATTGGCGTGTACAGAAACCCAGGCAGTTTTGGAAAGAATGTAAAGACTTGGATAAGAAAGTTGTATCTGTGGCCACCATCATAGTTTGTGACCCTGAGGGCACACACAGAGTGGCTAAAAGGCCAATGGAAAATTTTTGCCTTTCTTGGTTTTTGAAAATCAGAAATGAGACATCTAGAACAATTGAGAATTTAAAATAATTAAAGTGCTAGGGAATAAGAGTGGTGAGAATAACAATTTTTCCCTCTTTTTGGGTCACACCTGGGAATGCTCAGGGGTTACTCCTGGCTTGGCACTCAGGAATTAATCCTGGCAGTACTCTGGGAACCATATGGGATGTCGGGGAATGTGCCAGGTCAGCTGCAAGCAAGGCAAATGCCCTACCCATTGTGCTATCGCTCTGGCCCCGAATAACAAATTTTAATATAAGCTATACCTGAGTATCTTACTGATCCCTAAATTATCCATGCACAAGTCAGAGCAAAGCATCCCAAAGATGAATGATAAAATAGAGCCAAAAAATAAGTTGTTGCCAAAAGATAGACTTTGCAATATGACTCCAACTGTATCAAAATCTGAAAATAGAGAAACAAAAGGCATATTTTTCAGAGAAATAAAATATAATTGAGTATAAAATAACTGTATAAAATAATATTTTTAGGATATAATCCAACACTGCTCAACGAAGAAGAATTAGGGACAACATGACTTTTCTTGAAAGAAAAGAAAATCAAATTGGACCAACCTTGATTTGGGTCAAACATTAAATTGACTGAAATAATACCAAACATTGGTTATTAATATACTCATTGATGGAAGAAGGGGAATACTGATGTTAATGTGCCATGCAGTGAAATAATATTACTTTTTTAAAAAAGAGCAAATAAAATTTTAGAACTGAGGGGCTGGGAAGATCCCTCAAAGGGCTGGAGCACATTATTTGCATGTGGTAAACCTGGACTCGATACCCAGAACCACATGGTCACCTGAGCATCTCTGGGACTCAGCTCTGAGAACCACCAGACGTGCCTTCTCACCATCCAAAAAATTCAGAATTGAAAAATATAACAGCCAATATTTAAAATTCTTTAAATGTAATAGAATAGAGATAATAAGAACATATGGGCAGAGCTATAGAACAGAGGGTAAAGCACTTGTCCTGCACAAGCTGACCGCGGTTCAGTGCCATACGGTCGCCCTGCCAGGAGTGATCTCTGATCACAGAGCCAGAAGTAAGCCCTGAAACTGCCATGGACCCAAAATCAAAAAGAAAATAGCTAGTGAATTTGAAATACTCCCCCTTATTCTCCTTCTCTCCCATATTTTACCTTTTACATAGAAGTCTCTTGAGTTGTATTTCTTAGAAGTTTTTCTTAGAAGTGGTGACAAGTTTAATTTTTTCTCGTCCGAAAAGCTCTATTCTTCCTTGAAGTGTGAATGCTCACTTAACTGAGTACAGTTTTCATGGTTGGAGTCTTTTTCCACTCTGTACATAGTATTTGTCACGTCTTTCCCTTCTGGCCTGGAGAGTTTCTGTGGAGAAATCCGCATTGTCTTGTGTCAGTATCCTTATGTCTTACTCTTTGCCTTTCTCTTGTTTTTATGAGCCTCACCTTATCTTTGATTTTGCCATTTTAATTGTATTTCTTGGCGACTATCAGTTTGAGTCCATTTTGTTCGGAGTTCCGAATTTCTAAGATCTGGTGACTAAATTGTTTGTCAGCTTGGGTGAATTCTCAGCTAGTATTTCTTCATGTAAGAACTCTGCCTTTTTCTCTCTTTCCCCTTGTGACGTGAATGTTGTTCTTTATTCCAATGTTATCTTTACTGTTTTCAGCTGCTTCTTTTAATAATCATTTAGAAAGTAGTTCTATAATTCAGCCTTTTATTTCTTCCATTTTGCTGTGGAACCCCTCTTTTGTAATTTTTAGTTTACTTAGCATATTCTTTACCTCTATGGTTTCTGTTTGGACTTTTCCTAGAACTTTCATACTTACTCTCAAAAATATTTTTTCATACTTTATCTGTCTATGTTGAATTCCTGTTGCACAGATATCATTGTGGACTGTGATCTTAAGTCTTTCAGGTAATTTGCATATGTTGTTGTTTTGGAATTTTTTTCCAGGGAGTTGTCTTGATCCATCAGAATGGGTGTGGTTGTCCAGGTCTCCATTATGTCTGGTACTCCACAGTAGCGTGGGTTGGGTCAGGGGCCTGTGTTTGAAAGGACCTGGGCAACAACCATGGGCTCAAGATAGCCAGTACTTGAGGATACTTGTGTACCAAGTATAAGTGGATCTAGACAGAACCAGATGCAAATTTCAGTCATACAGAACTGGGTTGGTGCCTAGAGACATCAAGATGGGATGGGCTTATGAAGAGGAGGTGGAGTGGGGTCTTAGTCCCAGCTGGTAACTAAGCATGCACCTTGTCATGGCTGAGAGGGAGGGGCAGGGAAGACAAGAGAACCTTCTGGCTAGCTCATTATGCTTGTGTGGTGGGGTGTCCTTAGCAAACACTCTATTTGTGAGGGTGTGGCTTGCATTTCTGTTCTCAGTTGTGGACTACCGGGTCTGGTTATATTTCTCTTGAAGGAGAAAGGAGTCTTGATAATTATCTCACAGTACCCAGCTAGCTCAGCCCTTGGTCTTGCTGAATGGGTGGGAGTAATCCCTGAGTACTAGCAAATGTGGGCCAAAACCAAGACAAGAAAGAAAAGAAAGAAAGAAGGAAGGAAGGAAGGAAGGAAGGAAGGAAGGAAGGAAGGAAGGAAGGAAGGAAGGAAGGAAGGAAGGAAGGAAGGAAGGAAGGAAGGAAGGAAGGAAGGAAGGAAGGAAGGAAGAAAAGAAAGAAAGAAAGAAAGAAAGAAAGAAAGAAAGAAAGAAAGAAAGAAAGAAAGAAAGAAAGAAAGAAAGAAAGAAAGAAAGAAGGAGAAGGAAGGAAGGAAAGGAAGGAAGGAGAGAGAGAGAGAGAAAGAAAGAAAGAAAGAAAGAAAGAAAGAAAGAAAGAAAGAAAGAAAGAAAGAAAGAAAGAAAGAAAGAAAGAAAGAAAGAAAGAAAGAAAGAAAGAAAGAAAGAAAGAAAGAAAGAAAGAAAGAAAGAAAGAAAGAAGGAAAATGACTTTCAGTTTGTGTGCATCTCTAATATATTCTCTAGAGTTTCTGGACTCCCATTCTAGTGTTGTAAATACAGTATTTTAGAATTAAATGTCAGGCATTTGGTGCAAACCTTCCAGAGTAAATTTCAGCATCTTAAACATTATCTTCTTTGGGGTCAAAGCAATAGTACTGCCAGTAGGGCATTTGGCTTTCATGTTGCCAACTCAGGTTCCATCACTGGCATCTCATATGGTCCCCGACCACCAGGAATAATTCCTGTGTGCTAAGTCAGGAGTGATCCCTGATCATCATTGGGTATGACCCAAAAAATCCCCCCCATAAAATAACAAAAACACCTATTAACTTCCTGATTTTAGCTTGTTGCCCTGCAGTAGAGTATTTTCTTGGTGATTGTGTCCTGCTAATCCAGTCCATCTGGTACTTTCGTACTGCCCTTTGCTGTAGAATTCTTATTCATCAGTGTCTCAGGTCAGTTTCTGTGTAGGTTCAAATGTGGGTGTCAATCTTCTGTGATTTCTGGAGGAGGTAAACACTAGTTCTTCCTGTTTTATCCTCTTGGCTCCAACCCAACCCAGTCTTTAAAATAAAAATCTGATACTCCCTTATTCTGCTGTCCAACTACAATCTGCTTCCTAAGGACATCTCCAGCATCTTAAGTTCTCTTTTCCTCGCTACTCTTGGGCTTTGTGTGAAATTGTTCATATTTTCCTTCTGAATCTGTCTACACATTCCTCTACCTAGAACACTCCTCTCACACGTCAATCAGAACTTAAATACCATTTTCAAGGGATGCTCTTTTATGACATATTAACTTTTATGTTTTTGCTTTTTGAGTCACACCTGGCAATATTCAAGGGTTACTCCTGGCTCTGCACTCAGGAATTACTCTTGGCAGTGCACACGGGACCATATGGAATGTCGGGGATTGAACCCAGGTCAGCTGCTTGCAAGGCAAATGCCTTGCCCACTGTGCTATGGCTGAGGCCCCAAACATATTAAGCTTTATCCTTCCCACATCCCCCCACTGGCTCTGTCAGATCACTCTTTGCATATAAATAGCAAGTTCCACATGAACATCTTGATTCTCCCTTAATGTTGTTTAATGTGGTTTGGACAATAAATAATGAATTAAAAATTTAAATTGTACTTTTTTCAAGTAAATATTTCCTGATTTAACTAGATATATCAGAAGCAAAAGTCAATTCATACATGATGAATTTCATTTTAATATTACATATGTGTCTGTTACAGATATTCCAGCTAGAACAAAGAAATATAGTCCAGTGAACAGAGTTGAAGGGCTGTATCATAAAGTTCACCAGAGCATTGTTTGGAGTCTGGCACACAGAAGCTTCTCAATAAATGTTGGTTGAAGAAACAATTGATGGTAGGAACTCTCGAGGTTCATGGCTCCATCCAACACAGCTTATGTATATCCAAGTGGAAAGTAATTCTGAGACAGGAGGTTCTGTTGAGGTGGAGAGGAGAACAGTTCCTCTAGACAAAGTCAGGGCACTGATTCAACTTGTTTTGCCAGCTTGCCTCACTTTGTTTTCATACTTCGTTTTCATAGGTAACCACTTTGTAAACCTAGCTGCAAAATGGAAGGTCTGTGGATTTCCTGCTAACGAGCTGTGCAAAGCATTCTCAGTATTTCTGCAGGCTGTCAGAGGGCTTAGATCAAGTGTTCTCACACATTGCCTAAGCTCTTCTCAGCCATATTTGCTACAGGCTTTATCAACTGCCAGGAAATGAGCCACTGTGAGTTCCAAACCTAACAGGTATGTAGAGCTGTCAGCATGTCCCATCCTGACTAACTCAGAGGTGCTGGGGTCAACTGTGTCGGACACCCCTTCCCTTTGAATAGCAAGACTGTGGGCGTTTGGGCTGCTGATTAAACAGAGGGATTTCTGTCTCAGGCACTCAGCCTGGGGACTTCCTCCAAGCAGCTCCTGGCTCCCAAGCTGTGCCAGTCCCCAGGGCCCTGTTATTGGAGATGCCACATGGGCCTCCAAGGGCAGCTCCAGTAGCAGTCCATGAGCTGCCCTAGATTGCTTCTAATGTCTGGGTACTATTTAAAAAGTGGTTTACCATGATATTGAATTTGTTTTACTTGAATTTAGATAACTAAGAATTTAATTATCTCTCCCTTCCCTACCTCCCCACCCCCACCCCTCTCCCCAGCCTCTTTCAGTTCTTTATGGTTTTGAAAGTCAAACTACTTTATGCTCAGGAAAGTTTTTCAGTGTCTTAATAGCACTCGGATTGTGGCTGAGTCTTAGTATTTATTTTTAAAGAAGTGCCTTTTTCCAACTAATTACTTTTTAAATGTATTAGCTTTAATCTACCTTAGAGTGATATTACCATTTTGTCTTTTACATTTTATTAACTTTTGTTTGGGTGGTTTTAAGAGTTTTGTTGGTGTTAAGATTTCATTCCATTACCCAGAATCATAGACTTTCAGAGCTGGAAAGACCCCTGAGATCTTTCCTAAATCTCTTCTTTCAGAAGTGAAGAAATTAAGGCAAAGCTATTGTGAGATTTGCTTAGATTGTTTTGATTCTCAGAGTCAATGGTGGAGTTGAGAGGAGAAAAATCAAGTCCCTTAGTTCAAACGTGTATTTGCTAAAACTTCTTGTCTTAAGATATTTCTACTGACTGTGTTTAATATCTTTACACAGTGTTATACAAAGGGTGACCATCACCACCTTTGTTGAAAATATATCTGCCAACTTACATCAAAAAGAAACTGAATTATAATTATAGTCAATGTGATCTTGTCAATTTCTCACCCAAGTCCCAAGAAATGCCAATACCCATGTCAAACTGTCAATGCGCTGTCAAACAGTTAACTAGTACTAAGTGTTTCTATATGTCAGATACAATAGCTGCCAAATTATGGAAACCTTTGGTTCTCATGAAAAAGTCACAGGAAATCTCATGAAATGTTATATCCTAGAGGTATATCAATAATATTGGTAAACTAGATTTAGAAGTAGATATTAGGGTTTAGGGCATTGCTTAGAAGTCATATACATTAAAACACACATCACAAGCTAAAAATAGTGGGAAAAATCTCATGAGCTCTTTCAATTAGTAATACTGATAGAGTATACTAAATTAGGAGAGCTCATATATTTTACAATAATAATATTTGAAGCATCTTACAGTTTTCAAAGTTCTTTCACATTTATAATACCATTTAATTGTCATAATAAATATTTTAGATGAGTATCTGCCTTTAAAAAAGACTATCAGAGACTCTCAATCTCACTGCTTATAACTGGAGAAATTAGATTTCAACCCAGTTTCTTTCTATTCAGAATCTCATGATCTTTTCATTGCTATTTCTTTCCTCCTCCCTCCTTCAACACACATTGATGGAACCCCATTAACGTGCCAGCGACTGTCATAAGTAATGATTCCATCAAACATGCAAAATTGGTTCAACACAAGGAAAATTATTAGCCTAATCTATCACATCAACAGACAAAGCAGTCAAAATTAGGTTTTGTGGCTATATTAGAGCAGTATGAAATAGCTCTCTTTGGGCTAGCTTGCCCAAGTTCGCAGTTTACAGATGAGGGAAATTTGGCCCAGAGGTGGTAAACAGCTCAAACATCCAGTGAGATGGAGGCAGCTGTAATTCAATAGCTTGGGTGTTTTGGGTAGATCGCAGTGCTTCTAAGGACATACAAAATTCTGAGCTTGGTAAAAGTCTTTGTGCATTTTTGAAGGTTATAAACTCTCCTCTCTCTTTCTCTCACTCTCTCACATATACAATAACATATCTAAGCAAGTAATATTAGTCTTGGTGGGAAAAACTGAAGATGTGCATTGCCCTAAAAGAGCAGATTATTATACATTTAATATAAATTAGAGATGTTCCCTCAAAGGAAATTGACATAGAAAGAGAAAAATAATCACCTTCTAGGTATTTAAGAGAAATAGTCACCAACCTAGGTGAACATTAAAAAACAAAGGTAGAATATCAAGTATCTGTTTTATAAACTAGATAAATTCATGAATTAATGATTAAATCTCTTCCACTAGAATGTGTTTACTAGAATCTTCTTTCTGAGCAACGACTGCCCTGTAAACTGGAATTCTCAACCTCTTGAATGCATTAAAATCCTCTTGTTAAAATAGACTGTGGAGTCTTATGGCCAGAGTTTCTGATTCTGGACTCTGGGGACCCAAGGATGGGTATTAGTAAGACACCTCTGGTAATAAAGAAGTCACTGGTTCCAGAGACCACCTTTGAGAACCAGCTAATATGTTGATGAGCTCTATCCATCAGCATTTTCTCCTCTTCCCTTTAAACCTGTGGCAGGTTTGACTTCCTCCTCTCTGTGCCTTGGGAAGTCCCAGCCTCTGTATCTGCTTCCAGGGGCCAAAGGTGTCAGACATTCCTAGGGGCTCTCAATTCCTTATCATTCTTCTTCCTAAGAGCTTTTCCTTTGGGGTTGTAGTATAGCTATGTATTCTTCAGTTTAAAAACAATTCTTATCAAACAGTTTTTAAGCAGCCTTTTTGATTTTTGCCAGTGAATTACTTTTGCCACTGAATTCAAGTTAATTCTCACTATTGTGTCTGTATGTGGTGGGGGGGCAGGGGTCAGGGATCAGGGGGAAGATGGGAGTGCTAGTTTGTTCTTTCAATTTTGTCTACACCCAAATGGCAAAATGGTTCCTTTTCCTGGATTTCCTCAAAGCACCATAACCCTATGAGGCAATTGTGTGAAATAGTTGTTTACTGAAGATTCTGCCTGGCACAGCTCCTCAGATAACTTAAAACTGAACAGAAAACACCAGATCCTGTCCCTGAATTCTGTAAGCCATTCCCACAGAGGCCAGATTGCTTCCGTTCTTCTCCTTGTGCCTCTCAGCCATTCTTACTCCCCCCTTGAGAAATCACGCTTTTACTCACACACACACACACACACACACACACACACACGCACGCACTCACACACACACTCTCCCTAAACTCAAAGTTTCCCACTTTACTATACAGAGCAGTTCATCTCTTTTCCTCACCTAAACCCAGACTGTGCCCTGCGGGCTTCCCTTTCTACCAAAGTGATTTATTTTTCCTCTGACTATTTGCCACTTTTGGGGGTGTCAGCCTCCACCTTTTAAACCACATTTCTCTCTACCATCTTCCCCCTCCTACTCCCCCACACCATGTGCAGCGTGCATGCATGCACACACACACACACACAGAGTTTGCCTTTAATAAGGCAAAAAAACTGTATCATTCTGGTTTTAATGTGTGTTTATTTTAGGTGCAGAAGTCATTCTTAGTGCTTTTTTAATTAATTATTTATTTATTTTAAATAAATAAATTTAAAATAAGAGGAGACTCTCAGACATGGGGCAGAGCTGCTCCTTGCTCTCCCTGTGCCCAGCCGCTCATGAGGCGCCGCGGGGGGCATGGCGGGTTCTAGCCCTGGCCTGCCACCCCAGCAGAGCCTCACAACAAGCCAGACGACCCCCCAGACTCCATAGGGGCCACCATCTTCCACATCCGGACTTCCCTCTTGTCACAACTCCACCCAGAAGACCAGACTATCACAGCCTGGCTAGGGGCAGCGGGGTTCATCAATAAGTGCTTTATTCAGAGGTGACTACAAGAGTATGCCACCCACACCGCAAGCCTGGCAAGCTGCTCATGTTGTATTTGATATGCCAAAATACCAGTAACATTTATATTAGGTCATTCCCATGACCTAATATAATGCTTTGAGGCTCTTTATGTTCCTGGAGCAAGCAGATGCCTTTGGGTTCTACTAGTGTGAAACAGGACATAGGGAGATATTACTGGTGCCTGCTCTAGCAAATAGATGATGAACGGGAAGATAGTGATAGTAATAGATAGTGATAGTTATTTTAATTAAACATTTTATTATACCACCGTGAGATATACAATTACAACGTTGTTCATGTTTAAAGGTTTCAGTCACATAGTGTTCCACCACTCGCCCTCCGCCAGTGCCCATTTCCCACCACCAATGTCCCCAATTCCCTCCCCCTCCTATAGCCTGCCTAAATGGCAGGTTCTTTATCTCTTTTTTCTCCCTCTCTCTCTTTTCCTTCTCCTACACATTGTGGGTTGCGCTACATACACTTAGAAGCCATCATGTGCATTTTTTTGCCTGTATTTAATGCTCAGTTCTATGTTGGTATGATCAGCCCTTTTGACATTTAGTGCTTTTTATCCTTCTGCCTTTTTCAATAGTTTTCCCTTTAATTTTTTTTTATTTCTTTGCTTTTTTGGGTCACACCCAGCAATGCTCAGGGGCTACTCCTGGCTCTGCATTCAGGAATTACTCCTGGCGGTGCTCGGGGGACCATATGGGATGCCGGGGATCGAACCCAAGTCGGTTACATGCAAGGCAAACGCTCTACCCGATGGGCTATCGCTCGGATCCCTTTCCCTTTAATTTTGGTGATGCCAAAATGTTCTAATTTTTATGTAGTTCTGAAAACAACAATATCCTTATTCTTAAGAAACAGAAAATATTTAGGATACAAACATGACAGCTCCAACTTACTCTCAAAATGATCTGGGGAGAACAGAAACAAGCAAACAAACAAATAAACAAAAAAAGTTCAGTCAGGCGAAATAATAAAATGAAAAGACAAAATGTAACCACTGAGGAAATCTGGGGGAGAAGGAATTGCCATTTATTATTCTTTTCAAAGTTCCTGTGTCTGAAATCACATCAAAATAAGATTATATGGACACAAGGACTCTAGAATTCACAAGTACTAAGTAAGAAGATTAAAAATAGTAGAAAGGACTGTCACATGGCAAGAGCTTAGAATATACTTAATAAGAAAAACCTAAAACTCTTAAGAGAATTAGAAGAAAAATAAAAACACTCTCCAAAGACACATCAGTATATATATATATATATATATATAAAATATATAATATATATATATAAATATATATATATTAGCTGGGTCACCCGGCAATGCTCAGGGGTTTCTCCTGGCTCTGCACTCAGGATTACTCCTGGCGGTTCTCGGGGACCATATGGGATGCCGGGGATTGAACCTGGGCGCATGGGCCGGCCGCATGCAAGGCAAATGCCCTACCCGCTGGGCTATCGCTCCGGCCCCACACCAGTATATTTTTATGAAAAGAAAATGTTGTTTGTTAGAAGGATTCAAAATCAGAAAGTCAGTTCTCCCCAAGCCAAACCAAAATTTATTGTGATGCTAACGAAATATTTATTTATTTATTTATTTATTTATTTATTTATTTTTTTATTTTTTTGCTTTTTTGGGTCACACCCGGCAATGCTCAGGGGTTACTCCTGGCTCTGCACTTAGGAATCACTCCTAGCGGTGCTCGGGGACCATATGGGATACCGGGATTGAACCCGGGCGGCATAGGCCGGCCGCGTGCAAGGCAAACGCCCTACCCGCTGGGCTATCACCCCGCCCCAAGTATTTATTTTTAAAATCAGGTTTTACCCTTTTTTCTCTGGACCTTGGAAAGTTGATCATAAAGTACATTTCAAAAATAATGAGACAAAAATAGGAGATCTATGAAAAATACAAGCAATGGGCCATGAGCTGCACTAACAGGTTTATTAATTGCATGTAAATAGGCTGATACAACAGGGAAACTAGTAACGGACTGATTTCATAAGAAGCTTAATGTACGATGTATGAAATCAGTAAGAAGTAGGAGGACCAAGTTAACTGCATAGAAAGATGGAAAAATATAAAATTTTGTCCACAACTCACATTATACACAAAAGAAAATTTCTGATTAGGTCAGAAATTTAAATCTGGAAAAAGGAAGAAAAAGAAAGGGAGAAAGAAAGGAGGGAGAAGAAATAAAACATAGCTTTATACTTCTATAACTTAAAAATGGGAAAAACAATGCTTTAAATCAGTTTAAAACTGGATCAGAGAGACCATAAAAATATAATGGACAGATTTGTCTATATGAAATTAAAAACTTAAAATCTAAAGATGTGTTGGAAAAATATATGACCGACTTGAACAACTTTGTGATTGTATATCTCACCATGATATAATATAATTAAAAAATTGAAATCTAAAGATTTATACAGCAAAAAGTAAAACATTAAAATATAGCAAAAAATAAACGACATTTTGAAAAAACTTATATCATAGATAATGCATTAGTATTCCTAATATATAAAAAATTAAATGTAAAAGATAAAAAAGAGTAATGACATGTATAAAAATAAGAAAGACTAGCCTGGGAAGAGAAATGCCAATGGATGCTTCCAATAATATGAAAAATACTAAATACAAATTGAAATAAAAGAAGGAAGGAAAAAGAACATTAAATGGCATACCAAAAATTTGACTACTGGCAAAATTTAGAAAATAATTATTGTCATCTTTTGCTACTGGGAATGTGAGATGATATCATCTTTATGGTAGAGGATTTGTCAATGTTTTAAAAATCACATATGTTTACCATTTTCCCCAGTCATCCCAATGATTAAAACTGCAAGAGGAATCTATGCATAAAGCTTCTCATTGTAGTGTAGTTCATCATGTAATTTTACCAAGAATTGGTTGAACAAGATGCAATTTATACAATTCACACCCAACACTCACTTTTAGGTTTCAACTGTGCAAATATATATTCCTAAGTTTTTCAAATTTTTTATTTGACTTATTCTGCTTCTAGAAATTCATCCCTTATAAATAATGTATAGTACTTTAAAATTTGATTATATTGATATTTAGTTCGTCATATTGAACAAGTTAGAAATAATTTACATGTTTAGGAACAGGGGATTGGTTACATGTGTTAACTATATACAAAATAACTAGAAAGATCCCTACTATAAGAAATCTTTGTGAATGTCACATATTCACACAGTTCCTTGTAATTATTTCTCCTAGGCTCTCATCACTTTGGCTTCCTTTTGTAGAAGCTGTGTATGGATACGTTTCTGCTCTATGCTATCTATTACTAATTCCAGGGAACCATGATCAAGCCCGAATCTATTCTTACTGGACTTTGTACCCCAACGTAACCTATACATAGGCATGATCTTGCATATACAAGACTCTAGGCAGCAGTTAAGTTTCATCTTCAGCACTAGATCAAAGTATCTAAGGATAGCTTCCCTTGTGCACTGTCTTAAGAAAGATTCTGAGACTGATGCAGACATCATTAGAAATAGTGTTGCAATAACTTCTATCTCCACGTGCAATGGACAAGAGAATGCCTTGCATAGGAAACTGTAATAGTCCCATGAAGGGTGAGTTCTAATCATTTTTACAAAAGCATTGACTTATTTTATAATCCCTACTCATGTTTTTAAAACCAGTTACACTCTGGAACACTGACTATTTTAGAGGCATTTGGGGAAAAAAATGTACTGCAGTTTTAATCCTAAAGGAAAAACAACTCTCTAGGGAGAGCTGCTGACTTCATGAAACATGTAGCTTGAGCTGAACTGTGAAAAATAGACAAAACACTGAAGTTTGAATAGGAAGAAATTCACAGGTATTTTGTTCCAGGGGAACCAGTGTGAACAAAAAAGGTGATAGGAAATAATAAGTCAGCTTGGTATAGTAGCCACCCAGCTTGTTTCTCCACATTTGTCTAAGCTATTTTTTTTTTGTTTGTTTCTTTGTTTTGGGTCAAACCCAGCAGAGTTCAGAATTCATTTCTGGATCTGTACTCAGAGGGTCACTCCTGGTGGGCTTGGGGAATCATATGGGATTTCAGGGGGTAGAATACAGGTGGACTTTTTGCAAGGGAAGCACCCTACCCTGTATACTATTTCTCTGGTCCTGTCTTAACTATCTATTCCTACCTCACACAGCCATATGCATGAGGGAAGACAGACTGCTCCCTCTTTAGAATGACCCTAACTGTCAAGGGTAATGCCATTCATGCTATCAGTGACCAATCAGACTCTGACCATGAAACGAGGTGGGTGGCAATTTTAGGAGGACTTCTTGGAATGGTCTACTTATACCAACAGAACACCACAGGAAAGATGATACAGTTTTCTTCCAAGATGTCACCAAGTTGGGACACGATGTTTAGAACAACTATAAGCAATTGTTTCTGGTATGAAGTCCAATCCAACACTGTCTTCCCGTTCATCATCGATTTGCTCGAGCAGGCCCCAGTAACATCTCCATATGTCCTGTCTCATGCTAGTAGAGCCCATGGGCATCTGCTTGCTCCAGGAACATAAAGAGCCTCAAGCCATTCCGGAATGAGGTCTATAATTGTTACTGGTATTTGGCATATATATCAAATACAACACGGGTAGCTTGCCAGGCTCTGCCGTGCAGGTAGCATACTCTTGTAGGCATCTCTAAGTCCAGCATTTATTGATGAACCGCAAGCTGGGTGCTGATAGGCTGGTCTGACGAGAGAGAAGTCCGGATGTGGAAAATGGAGGCCCTCATGGAGTGGGGGGGTCGTCTGGCTTGTTGCGAGGCTCTGCTGGGGTGGTGGGCCAGGGCTAGAACCCACCATCCATCCCGGGCTCCTCGTGAGCAGCTGGTCACAGGGAGAGCCAGTAGCAGCTCTGCCCCATGTCTGCGAGTCTCTGGACCGGCTTACCTGAGCCGGATTTAAGAAAGACTGCTGCAGGGTGGAACTTCGATGAGCCGGGCGCTGATAGGCTGGTCTGCTGGGTGGAGGTCTGACGAGAGAAGTCGGATGTGGAAAATGGAGGCCCTCATGGAGTGGGGGGGTCGTCTGGCTTGTTGCGAGGCTCTGCTGGGGTGGTGGGCCAGGGTTAGAACCCACCATCTGTCCTGGGATCCTCCTGAGCAGCTGGTCACAGGGAGAGCCAGTAGCAGCTCTGCCCCATGTCTGCGGAGTCTCTAAATCCAACACTAAATATGGAAAAACAGAGAGGTGGGGTTGTTGATGATGTCATTATGCTGCCAAGTCAATCATCCCTGCAGGTCATCCACGCTTGGAATCCCTGTTCCGTGAGAGAATACATTTGCTGTCTATAAAAGTCAATTTGGGCGGCCAGGCGTTAGCCCAGAATGGAAGGGCGTTTGCCTTGCGTGGCCAGCCCATGCCAGCCTGGGTTCGATCCCCGGCATCCCATATGGTCCCCCGAACACCGCCAGGAGTAATTCCTGAAGACAGAGCCAGGAGAAACCCCTGAGCATCGCCGGGTGTGACCCAAAAAGCAATAAAAATAAAATAAAATAAAATAAAATAAAAAAATAAAATAAAATAAAATAAAATAAAATAATAATGTCAATTTTGGTTTCTGAACATGGCGGCTAAAACCCATTCTGAGTCATTAGAACATGGCAACCATTCTGGTTTGATAGTGCAGAGGGGACATGAAAGGAACTCGAGAGGCTTGGCTGGAAAAGGAGGGCTAAGGGCAGACCAAGACCCACGGTGCTAGGCCAAAGAATTTGTAAATAATGGGGAGCCATTGACAGTTTTGGTAAGGAATGGGGAGCAGACTCTCAGAACAGATGGGATAAATATTGGTGCAAATGAGTGATGTAGCAAGCAAAGAACCCAATTTGATTCATGTTTCTCTCTCCTGAGTGAAATAAGCATCTTCAAAGCAGCATCTTCACCAGACTGGGAACAATATGGAAAGGGCGTGGGCGTGAGAGATGATCAAGTTCCCGGGCATTGGTCTCAATGGTCACACTCGCACACAAATGCTGCCCTTGGCTGCAGTCTCGCCAACATCATGTGTGAAACCAAACAGTTGGTTTCTCCCTTTCCTTGGCAATGGTAGAGCCCCAGTTGGAGCCCCATGTTTGTGCTAAACTCCAGGCGGCACAATTCTGATTTATAACTTTTTAAATTATTATAAATGTGATTTCTTTCCATTGTAGAAAAAATTGGAAGATACATATAACAAAAAGAAAATAAAAACTTTTCGATGTATCTCCCAAAAGACGAATCACAGACATTTTGTTGTATCTGTTCCAGACTTCTTTGTCTGACTCTGAGTATACAGTTAGTAAAATAACAAAAAAAATCTTAATGTATAGTGTATTGTTTCATAATATTTTTTCTGTATACAGCATTATAATGTGAATGACTTCTCATGTCAATAAATATTTTTTGACAGTTTTTTTAAATGTATCTATGCATTTCATTCCAAGGAAATATCCCTATTTACTCAGTCAAAGCTTACAGTTGAATATTTATTTTATTTTCAATGTTTTCTAATCTATATGTGAGCTATAACTAACATTATTCTACATAGATATAATTTATCTATGTTATTTGTTGTCATCTTAGGTTGGAATCTGAAAGGCAAAATAGCCAAGTAAAGGTAAAATGAGGAAAAGTACAAAGTAGAATCAGTAGTTAAAATCTTCCTTTTAATGAAGTACATGAATAAGCAAAACCATTTCCTCAGCGTGAATCCTTAGTCTAGGCTTTAAAATATCTATTTAGAGGCCAAAGCAATAGTACAATGGGTAGGGCATTTGCCCTGCACATGGCTGACCCAGGTTCCAACCCCAGCATTCCCCATTCCCTATGGTCCTTTGAACATCACCAGGAGTAATTCCTGGGTTCAGAGCCAGGAGTAACCCCCTAAGTATTGTTAGGTGTGACCCAAAAACAAAAAAAAAATTTAAAAAGTATTTAATATTTATTTAGACATGTGTCTAGATGGACAGATATAAATCTATATATTTCAATGGGTATATGCGTAGATATACACAAGTAAATGTCTGCTTAAACAATTTGTTTTTATCAAAATGTTTTAGATCTATATATTCAATAGGTGTGTGCATAAATACATAAAATAACATGATACAAACATATACTTCAAAATTTTTTATCAAGGCTTGTTTTTGGTGGGGCAAAGCCACTCCCAGAGATGCTCAGGACTTATCTTGGTTGTTTGCTCAGGGATCATTCCTGGAATTACTTGGGGAACCATACTGGGTACTGGGGATTGAACCAGAGTTAGTCATGTGGCTTTACTCCTGTACTTTCTCTCTAGCCTCAGTTTGTTTTTCTGAAGAACAATAGATCTTCAGTGCTAATATAAAGTGACAAGTAGTGCTTGTCCTTTATATATTCACATCTTCCTCTGAGAAGGGTGAGGTTATGCTCAATGCCGAGCAGCCCACCAACTGCAGGTAACCAGGAGGCGCCCAGCAATAAAGAGGATCCAGTCATGTAGGATCTGAGCAGATATCATAGAATCCTGCCTGCGGGGAGGACTGGAAAATTCTTTCAGAAAGGCAGAAGAGTCATTTCGAATCTGCTCTTGTGTGTATATACAACAGGCCCAGGACCGTGGCCCTTCATTGCTACCTCCTTCAAGAGGCACTGGAGGAGGTAGAAACACTACCTGCTAGAAGAGGAAGCTCCTTCTCTGATTCTACAGTGTCAGAGGCACCTGCACCTCAAAGCCTGACAGAAGGCACAGGAGAGATGCACTACCTCACCTCCTCTACCAGCTCATTCAAGTCACAGCTCATTCAAGTCCATGTTGCTCTTCTGGACAGTGACAGCGCTGCACCAGAGCCTTTAAGAGTCACAGAGAGCAGCAGCAAGTATCCATTCAGTGTCTCCAAAGGGTCCATTGAATGCCTTGATTTCAACTGATTTTCCTAGCAACCTGATGAAGTAGGTACAACAGTCACACTCACTCCCAGTTCACAGTTGAAGTAGGTACAACAGTCAAACTCAACCCCAGTTCACAGTAAAAGAGATGGGTGTGTGAAGAGATGGAGTAACACACCCAGGGTCTCCAGGCTGCTTAGCTGCAGGGCTAGAGCTCACCCGCCAGACTCAGGTTAGTCAAGGGGCCTCGTTGTCTCTCTGAGTTTTGACTGAAGATCTGTTCACAGCCAACTCAATGGTCAGTCCCGTGTTCTCAACAATTTGTTCATTATTTTATGTTGGTTTCCCAGTGCACTTAAGGTACTATGCACACCCAAATATGTGACCTGAAGGGTGCAAGTGATGTTTGCAGTATGCTTTCTCCAATTCCTCCTCCATTCACTTCTTTGGCATGGAAAGAACCTTATGGTCTACCAATATATATATTCTGGGCCACAAGATTTCAGAGGGGGGAGAGGGGGTAGTTGGTAAAAGTGTGTGTGTGTGTGTGTTTGTGTGTGCGTGTGCATAACTATGTTTTAGACCCTTTCATGTACACAGTGGAGGGGTTGTTATAGTGAGCAGGTGATTTGGACATTTGTCTCAGTCACAGCAAAGGTTAAGGAAAGGTTACCAGTATAAGGTGGGTACTAATAAAGGTTACCAGTATAAGGTGGGTACTAATAAAGGTTACCAAGTATAGGGTACTAATAAAGTTACAGTACAGGTGGGTACTAATAAAGGTTACCAAGTATAAGGTGGGTACTAATAAAGATTACCAGTATAAGGTGGCTACTATAAAGGTTACCAAGTATAAGGTGGGTACTAATAAAGGTTACCAGTATAAGGTGGGTACTAATAAAGGTTACCAAGTATAAGGTGGGTACTAATAAAGGTTACCAAGTATAAGGTGGGTACTAATAAAGGTTACCAGTATAAGGTGGGTACTAATAAAGGTTACCAGTATAAGGTGGGTACTAATAAAGGTTACCAGTATAAGGTGGGTACTAATAAAGGTTACCAGTATAAGGTGGGTACTAATAAAGGGTTACCAAGTATAAGGTGGGTACTAATAAAGGTTACCAAGTATAAGGTGGGTACTAATAAAGGTTACCAGTATAAGGTGGGTACTAATAAAGGTTACCAGTATAAGGTGGGTACTAATAAAGGTTACCAGTATAAGGTGGGTACTAATAAAGGTTACCAGTATAAGGTGGGTACTAATAAAGGTTACCAGTATATGGTGGGTACTAATAAAGGTTACCAAGTATAAGGTGGGTACTAATAAGGGTTACCAGTATAAGGTGGGTACTAATAAAGGTTACCAGTATAAGGTGGGTACTAATAAAGGTTACCAAGTATAAGGTGGGTACTAATAAAAGTTACCAGTACAAGGTGGGTACTAATAAAGGTTACCAAGTATAAGGTGGGTACTAATAAGGTTACCAGTATAAGGTGGGTACTAATAAAGGTTACCAGTATAAGGTGGGTACTAATAAAGGTTACCAGTATATGGTGGGTACTAATAAAAGGTTACCAAGTATAAGGTGGGTACTAATAAAGGTTACCAGTATAAGATGGGTACTAATAAAGGTTACCAAGTATAAGGTGAGTACTAATAAAGGTTACCAGTATAAGGTGGGTACTAATAAAGGTTACCAAGTATAAGGTGGGTACTAATAAAGTTACCAGTATAAGGTGGGTACTAATAAAGGTTACTAGTATAAGGTGGGTACTAATAAAATTCCTCACCTTTTTTTTGGGGGGGTATACCCGGCTGTGCTCCGGGCTCAGTCTTAGCTGTGTTCTCAGGGATCCACTCCTGGCAGGGCTCAGAGGGCCATGTGTGGTGTCTGGGATGGAACACTTGTTGGCCATGTACAAGGCAAGTGCCCTACCCACTGTACTATTGCTCCAGGCCCTAAGGTTCCCATTTTTAGACAGGGGACATCCTTTGGGGGTTACCAGGGTTTTACCCAAAGGTGCTCATCAGGTTGTATCAGACAGGAGATTTAACATACTAGGTATGTGCTCTGTCAATCAAATGTCCCCAAATTCCTAGTTTTAGATAAGAAATTAAGTTATATAGGTTATCATGAACCCCAGAGTCACATAACCAACGAGAAAGTGATCCTAGACTTGCATCTTCACAGTAAGTGCCAGATTCACATCCTCTTAGTCCTGCTCTGTGGACATCACCATGTGCCATAGTGTAATTAGCATTGCTAGAGAGTCTATTGTAAATACCTAGCACACTTCTCTCAGCAGTTGCAGCTACCCAGGGCTCTGGGAAAAGTAGAAAAAGAAATCCTTTGGACAAGAGAGATAGTATAAGAGTTAAGGCTCTTGTCTGATCGACACATATGAATACCACCTTGAGCACAGAGCCAAGGTAAGCTCTGAAATTGCTTAAAACAAACAAAAAATATGTTGACTTAGTGACAGCTGTTGCTAAAGGGACTCAAGTCCTGTGCCCAGGTTACATGTAGAAGTTAGAGACCTGCCACCCCTTTGCACTGCAGGGAGACTGAATAGTCTCCTTTCAGCGTATTCCCCACTTCCGGTTAACAAATAACCCATTTTTGACAATCAGCAGACATCTATCTGGTATTCCCCGCTTCCCGTCAACAAACAAACCATTTCAGACAACCAGCAGGCATCTATCTGGAGATATCGAGAAAGGTGTCAAAACAAAACACACAAAAACCCTTTGCCTCAGTAGGTATTTATCCTTGGTAGGCTCAATCATTTCTACTGACTCTCTGTGACAAAGACCATGGATCTATGAGAACCAGTGACTCTTGATGGATTCATGGGCTTCTACTATCTGAACTCAGTGACACATAATCCCAGACATGTTCTTTCCACTACCTAACTTCAATGAAATGAACAAATAATTTTGCTTTGTTTTTTCTAAAACAAAGCAAAAAAGTTAAATATCAAAAAAGGAATGGCAAAAGAGGTTGGTAATCCCAGGAGCCCTGGCACACATTTTTAAAGAAAAAAATAATAAAGGATGTTTAGAAAATAAAGATAATTTAATTTTTTTTCCATGCTCAGGTGACCTTAAACACTGATTCTCTGCAGTTCCATTGTGAAACTCCATTATAAATCACTTTCTACAATGTTATGCGTCACCTTTCTGCTTGCAGTCATTGTACACACTGCACACACACTGTACAGACACACTGTATAGACACACTTTCTTTTTATCCAAAGGAAGACCTGGTTGAATCACTTAAGACTGTCGTATACAATGATACTTGGAAATGATCACTCTGGACAAGAACTGGATGCTGAAAGGAGGTAAAGTGATATTCATGAAACCCTTTCAGTAACAGCATTGCAAATCACAGTGCCTCAAAGAAAAGTCAGAGAAAGAGTGCAAATCTGTCATAAAGGAAGGTTGGGGTTGGGGAAAATGGGGACATTGGTGGCGGAAATATGCACAGGTGAAGGGATGGTTGTTGGAACATCATATCGCTGAAACTCAATCATGAAAAACTTTAGAACTGTAACTCATGGTGATTCAATTAAAAATGCGGGTGGGGAATAGAAAGAAAGATTGTCATATAAGGGCCAGAATGGTAGTGCAATGAGCAGGGGATTTGCCCTGTGTGCATCTAACCCAGGTTTAATCCTGGACACCCCTTATGGTTCCCTGAGTATCACCAGGTATAATTCCTGAGTGCAGAGCCAGCACCAGGAGTAAGCCCTGAGCATCACTGGTGTGACCCAGAAATCAAAAGAGGGAGGGGACAGGCTGTCATATAGCCTCTCTATGCCTCAAAGATGTAATCTGAGAAATGGGACTCAAAGGTTTAGCGCAGTATAACAGAAATTTGGGACTTTAAGTCTAGAATAACAACAGACAAACTGCATTCAAAGACACCAGCTCAAGGTGGCTGAGGCCAAGCCAAAGCAGTTTCCTGAAGCCAAGATGGACAATGCCAAGAGCTAAAGTCAAGAGACAGTGTCAAGGATAGACCAGAGCCAACATCAGTGCCATGATGAGACGAGGGACAAAGCTGGAAGGTCTACACTGCTGGGCTGCAGCTCCCTGGCATGAGGCCTGTTGGTAGAGCCAAGCACATGCCTCCCTAATTATTCTGCGACTGTCTGAAAGATGCTGCCATCCACCTCCTGCTAAGGATTGATTCAACCTGCTGCAGACCAAGTCTCAACATTGTAGTCGCATCGCAAGAAAGCTCAGACTTAGAAATCAAATAACTGGGTATTCACACACATTTCATTGTATTGAATTATCATTCACTCATTGAAAACTATTTAGTGGAGGGTTTGGGATAGCTCAGTGCGCAGTGCCTTTCAGACAGACCACGAGGCCTTGAATTTGATCCCTGGCACCACTTCACATGTTGAATGTCATCATGGCAGCATTGCCATTTGGGATCCCTGTACCCCAATGAATGCATTCTCTGTCTCTGGTGCACTGTGGCCAAGAGTGTGCAAGCACCACAACTAAAGTGTGCAAGTATTGCAACTAAGTGTGTGACTTGCATACATCCCCTAGTCATCATAACAGCAACAACAATAAAGGGAAGGGAAGCTGGAGAAATACACATAAAAATCCTCCAGCACACTTCCCAGATTTGAGTCTCTGAAGATTCGGGCGGTAAACAAGTCATCACCCCTGTCCTCAAGGGGGTACCATTTGCATGGGACTGAGAGGGTTTCAGTAGAGGGTAATGGTCACACCCTGGGTGCTAGAAAAATTGCTTTAGAATGCTTATGTACCAAATGCAAAAGGCTTCCTAGAGAAAGTGATTGGTAAACAAAGAACCTCAGCTATGAGGGAGGGAATTGGGTGTGGTGATGGGAATACATGGGGGAGAGAGGCAACCCACAGAAGTGAAACCTTCACTAAACTCTCAGGAGCTGTGTGGAGTTGGAGAAAAAGTAATGGGGGGGGGGGACGGACAAGGTGGTGAGGGCTAGTGGTCGGAGTTTGTTTTTATTTATTTATTTTTGCTTTTTTGGGTCACACCCAGCAATGCTCAGGGGTTACTTCCTGACTTTGCACTCAGGAATTACTCCTGGCGGTGCTCAGGCCATCCTATGGGATGCCAGGGATCGTATCTTTTCTACATTTCATCAGGCTGTTCTTCGTTTATGAATGCTTGTTTGTTTCAGATCACACCCAGCTGCGCTCAGGGGCTATTCCTGGCTCTGTTCTTAAGGATCACTCCTGGTGTTTCTCATAGGAGGCGAACCCAGGATTGCTGCCACTGCAGCTGTGTCAGAGGCAAGCTCTTTCCGCTTTAGAAAAAAAGCTTCTTTCTTCAGCACCCGCCCGAATGCTTATTGAGTAGCTACCAAGTGCTAGACCCTTGCTTAGGCACTGGGAGAAAGACTAAGACAAGGGCTTTGCTCAGAGGGATTGAGGGCTGGGCTGTGTCTTGCTGAGTGCTGGCTCTGTTCTAAGGTGCACGGATTTGAATTTAAGCACGCTCCATTCTCCCAGAAAGGCAGCACAAAACCTCCCACCTAGTGTTTCAATAAGAAGGCAACACACCCATCCCCCTTAATCCAATTAAAGGGGGCTCTCTCGGTGGCAGGGCTAGCCAGAGAGCCACTGGTAATGGACGATGTCCCGTTCCTCGTTCCTCGAGCTGGGCCTGTCGGGCCGGCTCCTCCCCTGAGCCGTTTCCATGGGCTGCCGGCCATCCTCTGAAAAACGCACAGGTTGCCAAACTGTCAGCAAAAGCTTTAATGAATGGTTCTAATTACATTCAAGTAGCAGAGCCCACTGCCATTTTAATCAAATCTGGGCCTGGCAAGCTTTTTTGGCAGGAATACAAGAGAAAGCCTCAGGAAAATCCTGCCAAAACACTAATCACCTTTTATCCGAAATTTGCCTGATGGAGGCCTGGATGTAAAACGCTTAGCGGGGAAGAGGGAAAAAAAATACCAACAACAACCCAACAACAACAATGTTTGTGTATTTTAAGAGGCTTGTTTTGGGGCTTGCCATAAATTATCCTATGGGGAGGGGATGGGCTCAGGGGAGAGAATTTCTGATCCAGAGTTGCCTGGTGACTTCAGGACTGGCCAGCCACCCTGGAGCCTAAGACAGCCTTCTTCGCCACATTCAAGTTCACCTATCAGAGGACAGTGATGACCAGTGGGCTTAATTGGAGGATGAGTCCAGTTTGGGAAAACACAGACTTTCCCATGTCATCTAGAACCATCTCCTGTCACTACCTGGGAGGAATTCTTCCAACCTACATCAGGGTGGTAATTAATAACTTTTTAAACATGACTTTCATATTAACTACCGTGAATCTCACCAGCTTGGGGAGGACTTCCTCTCCTGTATTATTCAAGGCAAGGACACTGTGAAACTAAAGTCTAGGCAACACTATCCAGTCTAGCCCGCTGAAGAGAAAAGAAAGGTAGGGTGACACATCAGATTCCTCTCCCTGGGGCAGAACAAGAGGAGAGGCTTCAGATTGCAAGAGCAGGGAATTGTTTACAAACGAAGAAGCACTGAAGCACTTCCTGACAATGAGGATAGAGGGTGAATAGGCAACAGATAAGGGCTAAAATTTCCTTCACTCTGACTCTACCATTGGACTATCCTGCAAGGGTTTCCACACCCCAATCCCATCTCTAAAAACCAGACACCCACAGAGAATAAAAACTCTCTTACATTTCATTCTAATAGTGTGATTGTTTCTGTCAGGGCAGGTTGGATGTTTTTCAAACTCACATTCTATTTTCTTCGTAATTTATATTTTTCCCCCTATAATGAGGCACCCATGATCTCTAAGGATACAAAGGAGTCCCAGACACTCAAAAGTGTCTAATACACGAATTTGAAAGCCCCATTTTAAAATCTAGACTGGGTCATTGACTAGTTGATGACTGAGCCTCAGGTTTTCAGGCTTTATCATTTATTAAAATGTAAATATTTAAAAATTGAATTCTAAACATTTGCTCTATTCTGCAAAATGCTTGAAAGGATTAAATAAGATCATGTGTGAAAAGGCATAAATATATATATATAAAAGGTCATATATATGGACACAAAAATACTTTACAAATATTTGCTCATTTATTTTGATGAAAACATAGATTTTTATGCAAATGTACACTTATTTTAGGTAAATGTTGTTGCGTTATAAATGTCACTTTATTGGGGCGGAGCGATAGTCCAGCGGGTAGGGCGTTTGCCTTGCATGCTGCCGGCCCATGCCGGCTGGGGTTCGATCCCGGCACCCCATATGGTCCCCTGAGCACCGCCAGTAGTGATTCCTGAGTGCAGAGCCAGGAGTAACCCCTGATCATTGCTGGGTGTGACCCAAAAAAAAGCAAAAATAAATAAATAAATAAATAAATAAATTTTACTTATTCACAGGGTCCTTGAACATTCACTTGTTTTTTTTTTTTTATCTGTGAAGTGGGTGTTGCCTCATAGAGCTAACAGAACTGAATAAGATAGTGAATGAGAAAGCAATGTGAAAAAATAAAATTAGAGACAAATAGGATTGCTTCAAAGCACACCTTCTGTAGGACCTAAATTACAATAGTTGGATACTGGAACTACACCAGGAACTGAAAGGTTGCTTAAAGTCCCAGGTTTAATGTGGGGAGAACAAACAATTTAATGGACCTGGGATCCAACATTGGGCTCTTCAGGCTCCCACATTGCTAGGAGACAAGCTTGGTTATCCAGGATCATATTTATACTTTGTTTTCTGAGAGAAAATAAAGTCAATTTCACATCATAAGTGTAATTTCTTTAGTGCTCAGGTAATGACAATTGGCAGGTAAATGGATTGACTTTATTGCAGATTATGTGAAGTATCTGAAGGCCCTGAAAGAATCATTCTTTTCATTTATTTATTTATTTGCTTTTTTTTGGGGTCATACCCAGCAACGCTTGGGATTACTCCTGGCTCTTTGCTCAGGAATTACCCTGGTGGTGCTCGGGATATGGGATGCAAGGTATTGAACCTGGGTTGGCCACATGCAAGGAAAACACCCTACCTCCTGGACTATCTCTCTGGCCCCTAGAATCATTCTTTTTATTTTTGAAATCCTTTTTTTTTCCAACTTTTTTTTTTCTTTTTTGGGTCACACCCGGCAAGGCTCAGGGGTTACTCCTGGCTCTGCACTCAGGAATTACTCTTGGCAGTGCCCGGGGACCATATGGGATGCTGGGGATGGAACCGGGTCAGACACATGCAAGGCAAACGCCCTACCCACTGTGCTATTGCTCCAGCTCCCTATTTTTGAAAAGCTTTTTTTTAAAGAAATCAACTGGATAGAAGTAGAGTCATGTAACCAGAGATGAATACAAAAGTATAATGGGGGACACTTCAGACCAAAATTATAATGGGGGACTCTTCAGACCAAAGTCCAGAAAGTATGTTCTTTAAGACGGAACTATGGGAAGGACAGAAAGGTGGATGGGGGCCGGAGCAATAGCCCAGCGGGTAGGGCGTTTGCCTTGCGTGACCGGCCCTCTGCCAACCCGGGTTCAATCCCTGGCATCCCGTATGGTCCCCAGAGCACTGCCAGAGTAATTCCTGAGCGTCGCCGGGTGTGACCCAAAAAGCAGAAAAAAAAGCAAAAAAGAAAGGTGGATGGGAACAGGAGCTTTCCCGACAACACAGGATACGTTGGATCTAACATATTGTCTACCTCCAAAGGCAATAAGAATTTTGTAGTAATTGGGGTCTAAGGAATAAGAACTGGGGTTTTCCTGGGGAGGCTGATGAAAGGAATCTGGGAACAACAGAGGAGAAAGTGACCGGATCATAGAAACATAAGCCAGAATACTAACCAAGGAGTCTTAGCAACCTCTCAATGGGGAGAAGCAAGGAGGCGCTCCAGGAGACTGCACTACCGCCTTCCTCAAGACTGTAAGACTTGCTTCAGATTTCTCACTTGAATTGTAAGAGAATAGATATTTGCTCTCTCTACTATAAATATATATGTATATACATATACACATATGTATATAACACACATATAAATATATATTCATATATTCTTTCCGTATAGTATATAGTAAGGTACTTGCCTTACTCACTATACATATATAATGTAAATATATATTTATATACTCTCTATGTAGATAGTTAGCTAGAGAGAGTTTGAGTGTCATATCTATCACTATCTTCCCGTTCATCATCTATTTGCTTCGAGCGGGCACCAGTAATATCTCCATATGTCCCATCTCATGCTAGTAGAGCCCAAGGGCATCTACTTGCTCCAGGAACATAAAGAGCCTCAGACAATTATATTAGGTCATGCGAATGACAATATAATTCCTATGACCTAATATAATGTTACTGGTATTTGGTATATCAAATATGACATGGGCAGCTTGCCAGGCTTGCCGTGTGGGTGGCATACTCTTTTAGTCACCTCTAAATACAGCATTTATTGATGAACTGCATGGCGGCAAGTGGCTGCGCAAGCCGGGCTGTGATAGGCTCGACTGCTGCTGGGTGGAGTTCTGACAAGAGGGAAGTCCGATGTGGAAGATGGCGGCCCTCATGGTGTGAGGGTCTTCTGGCTTGTTGTGAGACCCTGCTGGGGTGGTGGGCCAGGGCTAGAACCCGCCATCCCTCCCGGGCACCTCGTGAGTGGCTGGGCACAGGGAGAGCAAGTCACAGCTCTGCCCCATGTCTGTAAGTCTCTGGATCAGCATACCTGGGCCGGATTGAAAAAAAAAAAATATATATATATACATATATATGGGCCACTCTCAGCTGAGTGCTGAGTGCCTGGTGGGGCCCAGGGACTCTGGTCTGCATTGCCTAGGGGCCACCTGAGCCACATGAATTGGGGTTTGAGAAATAGCATGTGTGATGCTGGGGATTGAACTTCGGGATCTCTCAAAGGCTAGGCATATGTTCTGCCACTTGAACTCTCTCCCTGTCTCTTACTGCATATCATCATGGTGTTTGTTTCTGGGGAGGGTTGGCCACACCCAGCAGCGCCCAAAGACTTCTCAGGGATTGACCTTGGCTTCCTGCATGCCAAGCATGCTCTCAGCCCCTGTATATTATTTTGAGCTCCTCGGTGTGTGGCAATTTGTTACAGCAGTGACAGGAAATGAATACAAGTCTCCAATTTAGGGTGGTTAGACCTAGAATTTCCCATCTCAAGGGTGGTGTGACAGCAATATGCACTCAGTAGAAACCTTATTTTGAATTAGAGTGCTGTTTGTCACTTTCAGGACAGCTTTCCATAAATTACATGCGATAGTAAGCACTTGGTTATAAAATGGGTTTATGGCAGCTGTCTTTGACCAACTGCTGGCTAATGTAAGCATTCTCATCATATTTAAGGCATACGAGATAGTGCACAGTAGTTAAGAGTATTAAATGCATTTTAAAAACTTACAATGCTTACAGTTTAGGATTCAACTCCTCTGTTAGTCGAGGAAGATCTATAAGATGGCCTATTCCATTAGAAAGATCACAGAGATGTAACAAAGTCTATGAGGGAAACACCTGATGATGTGACCAGCTGTTAATGGAAGGCTGCTGCTTCCCTCAACACAGAAAGGCCATCTGAGAAGTGTTCATTGGCCATTTACTCCAGACTGCACAGCACAAGGGTTCAAGTTCTTGCCTTGTATGCATTCAACCTAGGTTCAATCCCCAGCACCTTATTGGACCCCTTAGCACTTCCAGGAATGATCCCTGAGCTCAGAGTCAGGATATGAGTATCGATGTATATGACCCATTCCACACCCATTCCGCACCCCTGCTTTTTGCCAAAGACCACCAACCAGCTTTTCTAATGTCTTTTTTTTCATATTTTTTAGGGGCGGTGCTTCCAAGTGGTGCTCAAAGGGTTTAAGGGACACCCAGAGCCCAACAGATCTGCCCTGGTTGTGCTTGGGGCTTCCAGAACTACCCTTGGTAATTATTTGGTGGGGGGGTGGGGAGGCATGATGCTGGAGATCAACCGAGAGAGTCAGGAGCAGGTACACCATGTGCTCTCACTCCAGTCCTCTCCCTCGGCACACAGCCAGAATTCCTTTTGTCTTGTCCAGAAAGATGGTGGCTCACCAGTACTTAACATATTGTAATTGTGCCAGAGTCTTATCCAGGTAACTTTGGGGCTAGCTGTTAACAGAAAGGATTCTCTTGAAATCTAAGAAATCAAGAGCACAACTCTGTGCTAAGTCCCAGGAAGTAAATGAAGGGAATGATGGTCCCAGACTGACTTTCAGCCATTAGAGACTTTGCCTGACAGACTTATTCAGAAATTGGAAGTGGCTTAGAATCCAGAGCAAGCTTAACACCATCAGTGGAAGAGAGTGTCCTTGGCTTAAGTTTGTCCATTTACCTGACTTGTTTCCTTCTCTGTTACTTTCCTTTATCTATCTATCTATCTATCTATCTATCTATCTATCTATCTATCTATCTATCTATCTATCTATCTATCTATCTATCTATCTATCTATCTATCTATCTATCTATCTATCTATCTATCTATCTATCTATCTATCTATCTATCTATCTATCTATCTATCCATCCATCCATCCATCCATCCATCCATCCATCCATCCATCCATCCATCCATCCATCCATCCATCCATCCATCCATCCATCCATCCATCCATCCATCTATCTATCTATCTATCTATCTATCTATCTATCTATCTATCTATCTATCTATCTATCTATCTATCTATCTATCTATCTATCTATCTATCTATCTATCTATCTATCTATCTATTTTTTTTTGGTCACACCCCTGCAATGCTCAGGGGTTACTCCTGGCTCTGCACTCAGGAATCACTCCTGGCAGTGCTCGGGGGACCATATGGGATGCCGGGGATTGAACCTGGGCTGGCACAGGCCGGCAGCGTGCAAGGCAAACGCCCTACCAGCTGGACTATCACTCAGGCCCCCTCTGTTACTTTCCTTATGTTCTTTTGTTTTGCTCCAAAGCCAATAATTTACCTTATACAGTTTTATTAAACTCCCCAAGAGGATCAGGGGAAAACTGATTTGTTGGATTTCCATCATATTTCCTTTGCAACTGGCCAGTTAGGACATTAGCTGCCCAGGGGCCAAGTACCCATCAGGGATAAAATGAAGGCTGAAGAAATCAGGTTTCTTAACCATCAGTTAAGAAAACAGGTGCCCTTATGTTCCTGGAGCAAGCAGGTGCCCTTGGGCTCTACTAGCATGAGACAGGACATATGGAGATGTTACTGGTGCCCTCTCGAGCAAATCGATGATGAACGAGAAGACAGTGACAGTGACAGTGAACCATCACTACACAACAAGGAACCACCCAGGACCCTAGCAGAGAGAAGTGGTTGTCAGGCCCAGGTGTTTCCTGTAGAGGAGGCTGTGGCCCAGACTCCTCTCAGAAAGCCCAGATTCTGCCTCAATATTGGCACTAGCTACAGTTGACCCTGCGCTTATCCCAGCAGCAACTCTCTCAAGATAATACAAAAAAGATTTCCCTTGCCCTGGGATCTGATCCCAGAGGATTTCTTAAAAGCTCCTGGTGGCATTTGTCATGTCCTAAGACATGGGGGCAGATAAGTTGCATGTGTAAAAGGAATAAAGGGAATATTCAAGGGGGCTGGTTCAGACGACCTTTAGTGTGACCCCTACCAAATGGCCTTACTCTAATATTTCAGATCTGCTGTGGAATGTAGCAGGAACAGAGAGCTGAGAGGAGCCACAGGTCAAAACAGGTTTGCAGGCGACCAACTCCTCTCCTATTGAGATGAACCTAGAGAGGTGCCTTTGTGGGTATGGGGAGTCAGGAAGAACAGGGCAGGCAGACCTGCCCTCTTCTCTTCCCTTCAGCTGAACCTGCAGATGGATACTTGCAGCTTCAGAGGGTCTAGGAGGGAAGTTGCAGTGGAGTCCTGAATACCACAAAGGATATAAAAGGAATCTTTATCGGAGTCCCAGTCTGAAGGTTCTTCTTTCATTTATCTCTTAGAGATCAGAGTGTTGAAGCAGTGGGGTGTTTGGGGAGGGGTCATCTTTATTAGCCCATTTCACTGATGCAGTGAAGGAGGTCATGGAGGTGAGTGTCCATGGTGTTAAGGGATTGCTGGCCTCTCTGTAAAAGCATGGCAGCGCTCAGTGCTATGAGATTCAGCCCCTGCCTTCTCTCCACCATATACAGGGCTTTCTGCAAGTAGACCTTCTGGATCTAGGAACCACACATGGATTGCAGAGAACTAGAGAAACTATTCCCTAGAGCTCACACAAGATCTGGCCCAGGACAGATGGCAGCAGACACAGCTTGGGGAGGCGGAGGAAGAAGGAACCCAGGCACCCACGGCACAGCAAGCAGAGAGCCCTGAAGGAAGGCACTCTGCCTCTGAGCTGCTAGGCCTCCTTTTGAAGTATTGCCATCCACCCCAACACGTGGCCCTGGTCCAGCCAAGGTAAGGAGTAATCCTAAAAACAGTCTCCTAAAGTGCTTTGTGAATGATAAAGACGTCTTTAAAGACAGTTGGAGCCAGATATTAATTAAGTGGGTGAGAGGAGTCTCAGAGAGGCCGAATTTTCTCCTCATTCATTCCCAGTCCCGTGACCTCCCGATTGCCATCTCTCACCAGTCCAGCTGCTGTCAGCTGTACCTGAGCCTTATCTGCTCAGCGAGTCTTCACTGAATACATGATTGTGAAGTATTTTACAGTCTATACATATCCTCATGTAAATTGTTCCATTACTCCCTTGCAATACCTAATGTTGCTTGTATCCCTGTAAATGGCGCTGCTGGATCAGGCACTGCATTTTTTTTAAATTTTTTATTATACCACCGTGGAAACACACAATTACAAAGGTGTTCATAATTGGTTCTTGGTAATACAGTATTCCAGCACCCATCCCTCCACCTGTGCCCCATTTCCACCACCAATGTACCCCTCCCTCCCGTCCCCCACCCGCCTTAATAGCAGGTACCCCAGTTTCCTCTCTTTCTCTCTCTATCTCTCTCTCTGTCTCTGCATCTCTCTCCCTCTTATTTTACACATTGTGGCTAGCCCTGCAGATATTTAGAGTTTATCACTTAAGTCTCTTTGTGTATATTCAGTGGTGAGTTTTAATCTGCCATTACCATTTCCCACATTTAGTAAAACACTGGTATCTATTTATATCCTATTAATGAATGCAGTCATTCTATATCTGTCCTTTTCCTTCTGACTAATTTCACTCCAGCATGATAGACTCCATGTCCATCCATTTGCAGGTAAATTTCATAATTTCATCCTTTCTGACAGCTGCATAGTATTCCATAGTGTAGATGAACCACAGTTTCTTTAGCCAGTCCTCTGTTCTCGGGCATTTAGGTTGTTTCAGATTCTAGCTATAGTGAATAGCGCAGAGATGAATAAAGAAGTACAGATAGTGTTTCTGCTATGTGTTTTTTCGGTCTCTAGGGTATATTCCCAGGAGTGCTATTGCTGGATCAAATGGGAGCTCAATATCTAGCTTTCGGAGGAATGCCCATATTGTTTTCAAAGGGCTGGACCAGTCGGCACTCCCACCAGCAGTGGATGAGAGTCCCTTTTCCCCCACATCCACGCCAGCACCGGTTGTTCTTGCTGTTTTGGATGTGTGCCAGTCTCAGGCACTGCATTTACACCTTTATTAACTCACTTAATCATCACAACTCAAGGAAGAGGCAAGTGTATTACTATGTCCTTATTCCAGATGGAGGAGACAAGCAAGAGGTCAGGAAACTTGCCTGAGGTCACCAAGTCATAAGTGATAGAGTTGAGATACTGTGGGTGGTTGCAGGGACTTCGCTCTTTATAATAGGTTAAGGTGAATCTCTACAAGTTCCTGGCAACATTGATTTCATTCTGTTTCACATATACCATTCATCCAAACCATCACTGTAGCCCCACAGGGCAGGTGATTCCATAAGACAGAAATGGAAGGGAACGACAGAGTGGGTTTTATGAGTTCTCACAGCCATCAAGCAGAATTTCAACCAGATTTCAAACCTGAATCTTTCTCTTCCTATCACATCACTTTCCTGATCATAAAGGTAAAAAACAAATTCTTGCCAAGGTGTTCGGGAGATCATTGAGATAACAAAGGGCAAGTGGTTTGATTTTCTTTGGAGGAAAGGTTCTTGAGAAACTTCACATTTGATGATTGTTCCTGCGTTTTCCATGAGAAGCAGCAGTGTGGGGTGATGCCAAATATCAATCAGCCGATGAACAAATCAGCCATCTTCTGGGGAAGTGCATCAAATTAACATTTCAGGAGTGGGGCAGAGAATGCGATTTTTAATAAGTCTCTCTCTCACCTTCTGAGAATTTCTCTAGAGATGTCTACCATCTACCATTTATACACAAGGATTGTCCCAAGAAAGTTTAGAATCCTAAAGCTCTCTGGGGCTCTCAGCGTCTCTGCTTAGAAATTTCAATAAAAAATAATTTTGAAGAAAGCAGTACATTCTACTTCCTTATTTTCTATTTTCTCATTTCACAGTGGTCAGATGTAGGAGACTGCTGATTTCTAAAGAAAAATTTTAGTTTTGCCCGGTGGAATTTTTATAGGAGGTGTGGGAGGAAACCAACAAGCCATCAGTGACAATAGATGTAAGAGCTGACCTTTCACCCCCAGGAACTTGAAATAACCTAGATAGAGAAAGGACATGGAATGATAATAAAGGTCCTTTTTTGTTTTATTAATTGAACTTTCATTGTTCTGTTGAAATTAAGGGAAGAAACAATTTAAATATCATTTTATGGTGCTTTTTTCTTTTTTGGAAGAAAAAAGCTTTCTTGAGCTGTATGGCACCTGCAGTACTATGAAGGTTTAAGATGTACATTGTGGTTTGGCAACAATTTGTTGCAAAATGGTTACCCCAAGAGAATGAGTTAACTCTATTTGTCTCTATCTGCTTAAATCTAGTCAGAACATTTAAGTTCTACTCTCCTAGCAACTTTGAAGCTCATAACACAAACTGTTTACTATTTTGGCCAGGATGAATATTAGGTTCCCAGCATGGATTGACTTAATAGTTGGAAGTATGCTCTGTTTGACCAATAGCTTTCCGCTGTCATCTAACTTCCTTCCTCTGGCAAACCCCATTCCACTCTATGAGTTTGTTTTGCTTTCTTTTTTGTTTTAGATTCCATATAGAAGTGAGATCAGTATCTGCCTGCCTGGGACCCCAACAGCCCCCTGCAGTGCCAGAAATCAACCAGAGCCCCAGCCAAGAAAGGCAAGTGCTCCAATGCTGAGCCCACCCCAGGCCCTGTGTCTGCCTTTCTTTGATTTATTTCACTTAGCACAGTGCTAATTGAGGGGCAGTTTAAAGTCCACATCCTACATCTGGTACTATTTGCTTCCGTTTTCAGCAAGGCCATCTCTTTAAACTTTACGCCTCGAGAGCTCTTCTTTGCGTAATGAGAACAATACTATACTAACTGGACGAGGGGCAGCATTGTGTAGGTGGGTCTCATACATCAGGTATGTTAGCAACATGGAGATGCGACATATGATAAGAGGGATAAGATTTGTGATGCCATGAATGAACCTTGAGGAACTAGGCTAAATGAAATAAATCAGAAGGGAAAAGACAAATGCTGTATGATTTCATTTATATGTGAACTGTAAAGAAATAAAGCAAATGAACAAACAAAATGAAAACAAACCCTTATGCTCTGGCAGAAAAACGATGGTTACCAGGTGGGAAAAGAGGTGGGGGATAGATAGAAGAGTCCAACTGGTTGGTAGTGGGTGGTCACTAGGCATTTGGTGGTGGGTGTATTGTGTTATACACAGCTCCTGAGGTGAGAAACCGGACCTACAACCTATACAGTGCTGGAAATTAATGTTACCTAAAAGGGGCAGGGAGGACAAGGAGCTAATGTTGTGGGGGTACTCAATATATTGTAATTTTAACTTCCTGTTATTGTTATTTCATGTTGACTAGGATTTGGTCCTTTTTAATTTCCATAGCATTTTACACTGAAGACTGTGTTGTTTCAATAGCAATCCTTTCCTTTTTTGTTTCACCTAATGAATTTGGGTGGGGAAATTGCTAATTATCATGATGCACAAGTTCCTATAAACACACACTCACACGCACACATACCACAAAGGGTGAGAGCATGTATGCTTTGCATGCAAGAGCTCTGGGTTCCTTCCCAGGTGCCACCTAGGCGTTACCTTTGAGCCCTGAACTAAGATTAGTTTCTGAGCAATGCAGGGTGTGGCACATATGCATGGACACAACACACACACACACAGACACACACAGACACACAGAGACACAAGAAATTGCTATGCAGCACAGACTTTGCTATTTCCCAAGAGGTCAAATATCCTGAAGAGATAAAAGATCTCAGGAAAAAGCATCTCTAATTGAGCACCCCAGGGGTGCAGGGCTCTGTGACCAGAGACAGAGCACCATGGCTTTGGCGTCTGGAGACTCAGATGGACACGCTCAGGCAGGGGCAGGACTTAGATAGACTCTCTGAACATAAGTTGCCACAGTGACATGCCAGGAAGGAGCCTGTGTTTTCACTGGACTCTCCAGGATCTGCCCCCAGAGGGTTCTCACAATCACCCAAAGGGATTGCTGGCGTATACTTGTCACCTTATAGCTTATCTTTCGGGGCCCATAAGGTTTCTCTCCTTCTGAAGCATCATGTTTTATCAGATCTACTTAGCTCTGGGGATCACCCTGGACAAGTTTGCTTACCACCATAGTCCATTTTGGTTACTAGAAGCCAAATTTTGAAACAGAGGACAGCCCAGATAAAGATTTGACTCCCAATTCATCTCTGCATTGATTTATTAACAAAGCAATTCCTAAATGAATCTTTCTGAGACTTAGTGAACGTTCTCACAGTTTATAAACTTTTTTAAATGAGCATTATTAATTGATAGTAAATCCATTTAAAAATAAATTTTAAAAGTGGGGTAAGCATGCCATGAAATTAAGAACAATAAACATTAGAGGTTAAGGGACATTTAAGTCAATAAATCCAACCTCCTTCTATCAGAATTAAGGGAAAGGAGGTTCGGGGAGATTGCAGAATTGTCTGAGGTTCTGTCATTAATATCTGGGAGCACTGCGACCATAAACCAGGTCTCTAACTCCAAATCTAGTGCTCCTTCCACCTCTTGATCAATTTACAACCTGGAGCAGGAAATTTGACTATCCTTCTAATCTCCTCCCAACTTGTGCAGCTATAAAAATAGATACAATCTGGAAGCACTGCCATGCCAGATATTGTGGCAGACTTCCCAGCCTCACTCTCCTCCTCCCTCAGCTGATGGGAAGTTGAAACTCCATAACACTCTTGTTAGAAATGTGAAAATTATTTCTCTTTTATTCTTCCTTATATTGAACTCTGAGTGTGTCCAGCCACACCCAGAACCCTCTCAGGACCGTCTACCCAGAAAGGATGTCTCATGTAGGCCATCAGATCCGTGTAAGTCTCAATTTGGATTTCATACATCAAAAGGGGGAAAAAAGACAATTGTGAATATTTATATTTTTAAAAGACCCAGCTTAGCAATGAAGAAAACCATGAAGGCGTTAAGGAAAAGCAACTGGTCTTTCTACAGAAAAGAAAGACTGGGAGGTGGGGGAAAGGAATAATAACAACAAAAAAGATTGAATTTAGTAAAAGATTAATTTCGAATGGTGACAGGACCTGAAGAGAGAAGCATCAAAAGGAACAAAAGACAAGTGCGTTGGAACCTAGATAGAAATTGGATTCAAGAAACTGTTTTTCTTCATGCTGATACTTGGCAGTGTACTGGAAGAGTACATGGAGACATAAGCACAAGGACGCTCACTGCAGAATATTTGTAATGGAGAAAAATGGAGGTAATTTAAATCTCCATCCATAGGAGACTGGTTAGAATAAATTGCAGCGCATCATGCTATGGAATATCATGCAGCTGTTTTAAAAACAGAAGGTTGACCTGTGTGCTCCAACACAGAATGGTGCTCAGTAAACATTAAGACAGCAGGTCACAGGTCTATGTAATTTCATCCCATTTTTTTGATCAGGGAATGGACAGATTTATATATATGCAGACATTTTCTAGGAGACTGCATAAGAAAATTAATTGCTGAGAAGTACTAATAAAAAGATGCAGGAAAAATAGACTTACCAATTGCACCTCATCCTTTCTGTGTGAAGGTTTTGCCATGTGAATGTATTACTTCTGATGTATTTTTTCTAAGCACAAAAATCCAGTATTTTTATTTTTTAATTTGAAGTATATTTTATCAATTCAAAATTAACTGTAATGTGTGACTGAGTAGAACAAAGTAGGTTTTTTTTAATTTATTTATTTTTTAATTTGTTTATTATACTACCATGAGATATACAATTACAAATATGTTCATGTTTGGGTTGAGACTTGCTCTCCCTGTGCCCAGCCACTCACGAGGCACCGGGAGGGGATGGCAGGTTCTAGTCCTGACTCACCACCCCAGCAGAGCCTCACAACAAGCCAGATGACCCCCCCGCCCTACTCCATTGGGCCGCCATTTTCCACATCTGGACTTCCCTCTCGTCAGAACTACACCCAGCGACAGCCTATCACAGCTTCGTCTCGTGTGGCCACAAGCGGCCGCATGGTTCATCTATAAATACTATATTTAGAGGTGACTACAAGGGTATGCCACCTGCATGGCAAGCCTGGCAAGCTGCCCTGTTTTATTTGATATGCCAAATACCAGTAACAATTATATTAGTTCATTCCCATGACCTAATATAATGGTTTTGAAGTTCTTTATGTTCCTGGAGGCGAATAGATGCCCTTGGGCTCTACTAGCATGAGACAGGACATTTGAAGATATTACTGGTGCCCACTCTAGCAAATAGATGATCAACGGGAGGATAGTGATAGTGATAGTGATTGGGTTTCAGTCATACAGTGTTCCAGCACCCATCCCTCCACCAGTGCCCATTTCCCACCACCAATGTCCCCTGATTCCCTCCCTTCCCCCAGCCTGCCTCTATGGCAAGCACTTTGCTTTTTCTCTCTCTTTCTCTTTCTCTCTCTATTCTCTCTCTCTCTCGTTTTCCCTCTCTCTTTTTTCTTACAATATATGTATGTGGCTTGCAATATATGTATGTAGAGGCTATCATGTATATTCCTTTGCCTATATTCAATGCTCAGTTCTAGGCTGGTATTAGACAGGAAAAAAATCCAGTACTTTTAAACCACAAAAGAATCACCCAGCAGGGGCGGAGCGATATGCCCAGCGGGTAAGGCGTTTGCCTTGCCGGCCCCGGCCGGGTTCGATCCCGGCATCCCATATGGTCCCCTGAGCACCGCCAGGGAGTAATTCCTGAGTGCAGAGCCAGGAGTAACCCCTGAGCATCGCCAGGTGCGACCCAAAAAGAAAAAAAAAAAAAAAAAGAATCACCCAGCATTGATTTCTTCTCATAACCTTAACTCGTTAATGCATCTCCAACAACATAAGCATATAATAATCTATATGAGAAAATATATCAGAGGTTTCATGAATTGAATCCATTTTCTTCTTTCCTGAAGAAAGATTTATCCTCTGCATGTTGCTATTCCTCTCTGTCATTTTGATAGCTGATACCATGCTGGATTCTTCAATCAGATGCTTTCTTGACCTTCTGGATTCACAGACCTCACTTTCATTTTGCACCAGCTACCAGCCTTCAACCTGTTGTGAGAGACCATTATGATTCCATGGTGTTCTTTACTGCTAAGCTGGGTCTTTTAAAAAATAGAATTTGGAACTTCCTTTTTTCTGCTCACAGCTCAGAGTCATGATCATGTAGAGTCTACACACAAGTCCCAACAAGTGCAATTATGCCCTTTTTCATGAAAGTATAGATCAAGGAGTTTTCCTAAAAGGGCACCAGTGAATAGTTGCCCAGTTCTGTGCAATGTGTTTGTAAAATCACATGGAGAAAAAAACTACAACTTTGTCAAATATGCCCACAAGTATTGATGATAACCTGGATGGAAGGATCTTAAAGTCTGCCAAACAGTTCATCTTGCGATTTTACTTGCTCCTTTTATTTATGAATGACTGAAAGATTGGAAAATCATGTTTCATGTTCACTAACTTTTCACTCATGACAGTCATTTTCTCTTCCTGGTTGTGAAGGTATTACAAATTCTGAACTTGAAAAGGTACACACTGGTTCAGTTTTTTTTTGTTTGTTAAAAAACTTGCCTGTTTAGTTTGATTTTTATGACATTCTGGAAAAGGCAGAACCTACTGAGAGCAAGGTTGGAGAAAGGGGGAAGAATTGGCTCCAAAGGGGCAGATTGAGTTAAATATTTCTGGAAGATGAAGCTATTCTGAGTCACAATTATAGTGATAAATATATGACTCCTTGCATGTCAAAACCATGGAACTAGACACCAGAAAAACATGCATTTTACTATCTGTAAATTTAAAAACTGAATAACCTTTTTGATGCTGAGCAATAGTATAGCAGGTAGGGCTTTGTGTTGCATGCAGCTGACCCGGCTTTGATCCCTGGCATCTTATAGGGTCCCCCAAGCACAGTTAGGAGTAATTGCTGAGTGAAGAGTCTGGAGTAAACACTGAGCACCTCTGGGTGTGACCCAAACCACGAACAAAAGTAAAAAAGAAGAAAACCTTTCTGTCATGTGTACATTCTAATATTTTAGGCAACAACAGTAATAATTAATAGCAATAATAGCCATAGCTCTGTCCAGCAACTTATAATTGGAAAGGTAAAATTACCTTGGCTTCTGCAGAGCTAAAGTTTAAAAATTTGAGCTGGTCAGTTGCTTCCTATCATCTGGATCTGCTTGACTCCTGTTCTGTCTTTAGTCACTACCCTTCATGCTATTCTCACATTCCCAGTCCAGAATATACTAGAACCAATTGCACAATCTGTTAACTGATCATGCCTGCATCCTGCCATCTCCCCATACCAACCCTGAATGCCTTTCAGTCTTCAAACTTCAGTTCAGCCTTCAGTCTTTGGAGAAAGCCTTCTTAAATTTCCTGCCCTCACCCTTTTTGTTCCTATCTTTCAACTCTTTCCAACACCCCTCTGATGTTGGAGGTAGCAACCACTCTAGCCAACTGAGCTCCTGGAGGTCAACGGAGAGATTTTATTCACTCCTCAATCTCTGGTATTTGGCACTGTTTTGAGCATATCATCTAACACTCAATCAATATTTGTAGGCATTAAACAATTTTAAGTGACAAATGCTTTCCTTCTGATTAGGCAAACAAATCACTAATTTTTGTGCTTGAAGAAGGGAGCATTTTTTCACACATGCACAAATTCCCTAACTATATAATAATCAGTCTTCCCTTTCTCAGCATTTTGTTTACTACTTGGGAGCAATCACATATATCAAGAGAATTAATCAACAGAACCAGAGACTCTCAGACATGGGGCAGAGCTGCTACTTGCTCTCCCTGTGCCCAGCTGCTCGTGAGGCACCCGGGAGGCATGGCAGGGTCTAGCCCTGGCCTGCCACCCCCAGCTGAGCCTCACAATAAGCCAGACCACCCTCCCCTAACATGGGGCCTGCCATTTTCCACATCGGACTTCCCTCTCATCACAACTTCACCCAGCAAACCAGACTATCACAGCCTGGCTCACGCTGCCGCTAGAGGCTGAGCGGTTTATCAATAAATGCTTTATTTAGAGGTGACTGCAACAGTATGCCACCCTCACAGCAAGCCTGGCAAGCTGCTCGTGTAGTATTTGATATGCCAAATACCAGTAATACTTATATTCAGTCATTCCAGTGACCTAATACAATTGTTTGAGGCTCTTTATGTTCCTGGAGCAAGTGGATGCCTTTGGGTTCTACTAGTATGAGACAGGACATATGGAGATATTACTGGTGCCCGCTCTAGCAAATAGATGATTAACGGGAAGATAGTGATAGTGATAGTGATAATCAACAGTAATCCATTTGATAGCAAGTTTTGCAAATTCATTTACATATCTCACTTTAGTCCATTTTCTTTGAATTTCATTTTCTTCATTAGTCTATCTTCAACCATGTGCATAAAAGAAACCTATGATACCTTTGTGCAGTGCTAATCAGTTTATCCTTTTAGTTCATTACCCTTAAAATAATAGCACTAAAGTGCATTTGACTTGTTGAGCCGAAGACTTATTCTGCTCTGTCTAAAAAGATAAAAAAAAATAAAGAAAAGATATGGGAATAGCATATAGACTCATTTGAAATGACTGTGATACATTACTACAAGTATCTTTTACTATTGCTTACAGTAAAACCCATGTTCTTTGCTCAGAAACTAAGGGATTAAAGAAAGAGATTTTTCTCTCCCCGTAGTCTGGATTCTTCAGAGATGATCTCATTTCATTTCCCCATTCCTGAAATTAGATAGATTAAAGACATTTGACTGTTTCATGCTGGATTTTGCCTGTGGCTTAGAAGAACTGTTCCTTCCAAAGAGATGGCAACAGCTCTGTACAGTCTCCTTGCCACATTTACTCAAGTTAAGGCCAAAGGTCTGGTTGGAGCTGGCTGTTCATTCAGACCAGTCGATACCTGGACATGGTGCGATTAATACTAAACCCATTATTTGCATGTGAGCATTCCCTAGGGTCTTGGCAATATCTCTGTCAAAAATAATACCTCAGAAGACACTGGTATTGGTAACATGTGCTGTGATGTCTGATCCTCAAGTTTTTGCTTTTTGGGTCACACCCAGCGATGCTCAGGGGTTACTCCTGGCTTGCACTCAGGAATCACTCTGGCGGTGCTCGGGGGACCATATGGGATGCCTAGGATCAAACCAGGCCGGCCGCAGGCAAACGCCCTACCAAGTTGGGCGATCCGCCCCAGAACCAGTAATTTCTAAGGTTCCCCCACAGCTCCAGCTTAGATAAAATGGTCATAACCCAGGTCACGAATAAGGAGGCAAGAGTGGCAAAAGAGCTCAGAGTTTGTGCTGAGCTGGAATTCATCATGAACGTTTACTTTAGAGAGAACCCAAAGTTAAAGTAACCCTGGAGATTCCTGCATAGATTCTGAGGTTCCCTATTCCAACAGACCTTGGGGTGTACTGTCTCTTAGGCTGGCCATATCTCCTAGGTTAGCTTCCAACCTTTCTAACTAAAGGATATTTGCCCAAGGAGGGACCTTCAAAAGAACACAAACTATCCACTAGGTTCAGCATTCTAGCGGCAAGTTGAACATTTCTATATCTGGTTATTCCAGATATGGAAATGCAGTCACTGATGCATTGGGGTCACCAATACAGACCCAGGTGAGGCACAGCCCCTCCAACATCCCTTTACTCTCTCACCTCAAATGTAAATGCCATAGCAGCAGTATAGCAAGATGGAAATACAGAGATTTGAGAATGTGAAGCCCCAAACTATAGTCTCCTGTCCTGACTGTTATCATTTGTATAACGTTGCAAGGATTTTCCCCCTACCTTAACCTCAGTTCTCATCATCTGTAAAATGGATGTTAAATCATCCATCTCCAGAGATGTTTCCATGGCTCAAATCAAATCACTGAATAGCTGTGCTCTGTAAACTGAAACATGAGATAAACTTAAGCCATTAGGCTTGTCAAATTATTTTGGGAAGTTGTTGGGGTCTAAATGATGCATAAATAAAACCAGAGCTGGAGAGAAAGCCTCTCTGCGCCTTGTGCAGACTCACTGTCTCCCTAGCCGTCGTCATCTGGCGATCCCCCCAACCCCTCCCCTCTGGCCTTCCGGGCTTGGCTCTGGGGCCAGCCAGCTTTACAGGATGGCTCACTGTTCAAACCAGACAGTCCCCAGGGCTGGAGGCTTGTGCCTGTCAGCCTATCAGCTGGCATGTTGACAGACAAGGAATCTGGCCAATAAATGTCAGATCAGGATGGTATCAATTCTCAAATCAGACAATTCAGCATTCTGGATTCAAAGCCATAGTAGGCAGATGAAAAGGTGGACAGTTTGGTGGGCCACAAACCCTGAAACTTGAAGGTGATGGGTGGAAGCTCTGTGAGAAAGAGAGAAAACGTGAATTTTTCCTGTGCTGGAGGTAGTAGAAGATGAACAGGCTTCAAACTCCAAGCATTTGATTGGAGACTAAACCCAGCTCTGCCCAATAAATGACCAGATCACTTCTCTGAGCCTCTAGTGGGTATCATAATAGCATGTAATCCTTACATTTGCCGAAGTATATCATATGCCAGAGATAGACACATTCCTTTTATTTTTTTTTTTTTAGTTTTGGGACCACAGCTGGTGGTGCTCAGGTATTGCTCCAGGCAGTGCTGGGGCACCACAGGCAGGCAGGGCAAGCAACACAGGGTCAGCACTTGCAAGGCAAGTGTCTTACTTCTGGACTTTGCCCAGCCTCTGGTTGCACACACCTTTTTTGCAGACACACCTTTTTCACACACCTATTGCACATAGGGCCTGCTTTCTTTTGAGGCAACTGGGTAAATAGTGTCTTAGGCTAATAGCCCTTGGCAAGAATGTGCTGCCTTTTTTGTGCCCCTTTTGTTGGAGTCCCATTAAGCTAAACTGCTTTAGGGCAACAATTCACTCTTCTTTGTCCATTTCAGTTCCACCACTTACCACTATGCAGCTTCAGGCAAATTACTTAACCCCCTCTGAGCCTCAACCCTCATTTACTCTGATGAAAACAATGAGTATAACTGAGAGAGAGAGAGAGAGAGAAAGAAAGAAAGAAAGAGAAAGAAAGAAAGAATCTGAACCAGCCATAGAGGCAGGGGAGGGAAGGGGAGGGAATCGGGGACATTGGTGGTGGGAAATGGGCACTGGTGGATGGATGGGTGCTGGAACACTGTATGACCAAAACCCAAATATGAACATCTTATGAATATCTTTGTAATTGTATACCTCACGATGGTATAATAAAATATTTATAAAAAAAGATACAGAGCAATTTTGGTACAGAGTAAATTCTCAATGCAAGTTGGTGCTTCAGATTATTTATAACCTCTTATATCTATGTCATACTTTTCACTTAATGGTGCAGTTCCATTATTGTTATATTCATACTCTTTCAGCCCGACAAAGATTCATATTCCTGTAGGAACAGAAATGGAGGCTCAGAATGGTGACTTACTCAAGACCACTTGGTAAATAAAAAATGAAGATAAAACCTATAACTCCAGATCTTCCACCTTAAATTGAATGCTATATCCATGCTCTCTCTTCTCTAAGAAGCTGCTGAGAGTCACAAGTCTCTGCTAGACATAAGCACTATGGAAAGACAACCCCTCCCCTATGTATCAGAGTTCAGTGATGATCAATGGTGGAAGTCCAAGACCTTGCTTGAGTCCTGAATCTCCATGGCAGCTCTACAAATGAGGTGAAATGTCAAGTTCCAGATAACTAGAGGCCCCAGAGGACCATTTCTTTTTGTTTCTGACAAAGACATTTATGAACCAGGGAGAAGAAGGCATGACTTGCCATGGAAACAATTCTTGCTGGAAGTCCCTAGACATCTCAGGGTCCTAGAGGAATTGAAGGTAAAATCGTACCTGTCAGTACTCCTGGTATCTTTCTAAGGAGCAGGTCAAAGCATTTTATCAGATCTTTTTATGTATCCCTGACTCACAAATGGGAAAGAATAGTTTATATAGTTGATATAAGTAGCCATGTTGATTTTCTCATCAGAAGCGCAAGTCTTCTAAGTTCTACCACTTGGGCTAGCTTCTAAGGACCTGAAAATGATTAAAGGAAAACCTCCAGCCTTATGGTCTGCTTGATATGATCTTTATGTTTGCTTTCTTTTTAAATTTGTTGTCTAAATTTCCTTAGTGAGTAAAGAGTATCTTTCTCCTCATTCAAAACAACCCAAATATTAAAAAAGTTTTAAGTTTATTATTTGACCCAAGAAGCAAAAATTAACATTAGCAGGTCTTACCACTTTGTCTCAACAAACACAATTTAGATGTGCTGTTTTTAATGAGCACCAAAACAGAGCAAATAATTAAGTTAAAAACAACAGCACCAATTTAGCGGTTTACCAATTAGCAATTCACTCCGACAAGTATTGAGTAAATGCTGAGCTCACAGAACACCATGCTCAGTGCTTCTAGCTTAATTGGCATCTCTGCAATATTTGGCATGGTCACTGACATCTACTGCCACGTTCCTTGGTCTTGATGTCATACATAGTGCTGACTCTGCAGGTTTCTGTAGAGGTTCCTTTCCTCCCTCTTCCCCCCTAGTTACTAACTCTGACCATAGATCCCATGTTTTCTGGCTGGTTGTTTCTCTGATAGTTTCATTTGTTTCCAGGACTTTAGTGACCATTTATTTTTTTTTATCACTTGATCACTTGAATCCCGTTATTCATCTATTTGCTTGAGTGGGTGCCAGTAACATTTCCATTGGACCCAATGTAGCCCAATGGCATCTGGTTGATTCAGGAATATGAAGAGCCTCAAACCGTTCCTTCAGGGTCTTAACAAGGAAGTCTGACCATCTTGTAGGTGGGCGGCCATGTGATCTTTTGACATCCCGTGGGATCCAGTCGGTAACGGCTCTAGTCCAGCGGTTGTCTCCAAATCGCATTACATGTCCAGCCCATCTGATTTTCGAAACCTTGGCAAACGAGACAGTGTCCCTGATTCTGGAATAGCGACGGAGGTCAGAACTCCGGATTCCTTCACTCACTTGAGTGAGACGTGATATTCCAAGCATAGCTCTTTCGATGCCTCTCTGGGAGACCTGAATAGCATTCTCATCCTGCTTTCTTAGGGCCCAGGTCTCTGAGGCGTATGTTAATGCAGGGAGAACGGTGGAGTCAAAGAGATGTGCCCAGAGCCGGAGGTTCTTTGTCCTTTTAGCTATTTCTTCGATGCCTTTGAAGGCATTCCCATGCCACTCTCGCTTCCTCCTGCGCAGCTCAGGTTTTAGGTCGTTCATCATGTTGATTTCTCGACCTAGGTACACATAACTGCTGCATTCAGAGATGTTTGTTCCATTGAGAGTGAATGGGGCCTCAGGAACTAGTTCATTTCTCATGAACATAGTTTTCTTCAGATTCAGCTGTAGACCTATCTTTCCATATTCTCAGTCAAAGTCAGCCAGCATTTGTGCCGCTTGGCTAATGTTTGGTGTTATTAGAACGATGTCATCAGCGAAGCCGAGGTGGTGTAGTTGCTGACCATCTATCTTCACTCCCATTCCTTCTCATTCTAATTGTCGCATGATGTTCTCGAGGGTGGCACTGAAGCCGCTTTTGGTGAAATTGTATCACCCTGTCAAACCCCTCTTTTTATATATTAATTGTATTTGAACACCTATCTTCCTGTTGTTCATCGATTTGCTGGAGTGGGCGCCAGTAACATCTCCATTCGTTGGGAATGAGGTTCATTATTGTTACTGTTTTGGCATATCGAATATACCACAGGTAGCTTGCCAGGGTCTGCCGTGGCACTGGGTTCATCCCTGGGGGCCCATTCTTTTTCTATGTCAGACCATCAACCATCCAGGGCCCACGGGCAGAGCCCTGAGGGGTGTAGACAAGCCTGTCTCCTGTCTACAACCTGCTGCCGTGATTTACAAAGTTGTTCACAGTACAGTTGTTTCAATCATTTGATGTTCCAACACTGCTCACACCATCAACGTGCCCTTACCACCACCAAACCCCCTTGTTTCCAACCCATTCCAATCCCCAGGCCTGCTTCCTTAGCAGGCACTAATTATATTGCTCTACTTGTCTTTCCATTGTTCATCGATTTGTTCGAGTGGGCACCAGTCTCCATTCATTGGGAATGAGGTCCATTATTGTTACTGTTTTTGGCATAACAAATACACCATGCATAGCTTGCCAGGTTCTGCCATGGCTCTGGGTTCTATTGTTTATTAGAAAATATATCTCGGAATGGCATTGCTAAAGTTATGATCCTTTTACTGGCTTGTTACATGAGAGTTGGGCAATCTGTATTATTGTTTCATCTATAAACTTATTAAATGAAGTGGACTTCTCTTCAATTTTTTTAGCAAAGATGTTCATATTAATCTCTTATAAATGTTCAGTAATCAATCCCAAACACACCACAACTGCAACTATGGACAATTATTTCAGATGTTCCTTACCTCTCCTTGAGCCTGTCCTAAGCAGATTTTAGTTTCGATCTTATACTTCTAGTTCAGATGTCGCAAGAGATTTCTAGGTCAATAAAGCCGGTCTCCTACTGAACACCTCTATCCGTACATCCCAAAGGAATTCACATCAACACAGAGAGTTCAAACTTCTTATCCCCATGGCCAATCTATTTCCAAGGCCTGAACTTCCTTTAGTACCTCCTATTAGTAAATCCACAAAAGAACTCGTGATGTTTGGCTTTCTCTGCCCCATGGTCACGTCTAATACTAGACATTTTGGTTCTTTTTCAATACCTTCAGTAACCTTCAAATACCTTGTTTACTAACTTTGCTTATCTGGATGATGGCAAAGGCTTTTAGCAGATCTTTTAAATCTCCACGCTAACCTATATGGATACATTCATTTTAGTAAGGCTTTTGTAGTCACTCCACTGTTAATAGTCTTCAGTGGCCTGGATGCTTTCAAAATGATGTTTAAACATCTGGGAATGTCTTACAAGTTCCTCTCCCTCCTCTCTGACTACTTCTCTAGACACCATCTTCCACCTGGATTTATTCATATTAAGATTCCTGCTATGTTTCCCATACATGAATATAACAAAGATTTACAATTTTGTTTTCTCTGTTCTATAATTATCCAAGTGTAAGCACTTCATGACTGATGTAGAATCCTGCATGTTGCCATACTATTGCTCTACTATCTCTGCTCAGCTGCTTCATCTGAGATGGTCAGTGGTGCTTGCTCCTATTCTCACTATCACTTTCCATTCCAGGCAACAATGAAGAGGAAACAAATATGTTATATACAAACACACATCACTGACCATTTACCTACCCACACTTGACTATAAGTGTAGTTATGGAGTGTGGCGTTTCATGAGCAAACATGTGCTAATTTACTGATTTGTTTGTTTTGTAGCCATAGCTGTCAGTGTTCAGGGCTTACTCCTAGCGCTATGCTCCAGGCTCACTCCCAGTAGGCTCAGGGGAACCACATTTGTTTCTAGGCATTGAACCATTGTCAGCCACATTCAAGGCAAATGCTCTACCTGTTGTATGATTTTCTGGATGACATTTGCTCATTTATACTTGTTTTAACTTAAGACTATAGTCACTAAGAAAACTTTCTTCCACAAGACCATATGTTTTCACTTCTAACTTATCACACATTTTAATTGTTTGATTCCCTTTTATAAAAAATCTAAACTATGAGGTTCTTTAGAACTAGAATTGTATCTTGTGTGTGTGTGTGTGTGTGTGTGTGTCACAACCAGCAGTGCTCAGGACCTATTTCTACCTCTGTGCTCAGGAGTCACTCCTGGCAGACTTGGCGTACCATATGGACTGCCTGGGATAAAACCCAGGTTGGTCATGCATGAGGCAAATGCACTACCCAATCATTGTACTATATCTATTTTTTGGTTTTGTTCTTGTTTGATTTTTGTTTTTGTGCCATGCCTGGTGATACTCAGAAATCACATGGCACTGCACTCAGGAACCACTTTCTGGTGTTGCTCAGGTACCATATGGAATGCCAGGAATGGAACCCTGGAGTACAAAGCAACTGCCTTACTCACTGTTCTCTCTCTCTCTCTCTCTCTCTCTCTCTCTCTCTCTGGCCCCTGTATGATAGCTCTGGGCACAAGAAATATGAGCACAACTAAACCATTTCCAAATCAATTTACGTTCTTGGAAATGGTTCATTTAGAACTGTATTTCAATCATCGTTGCTTTCTTAATCCCAAGCATAACTCCTCATAGTTAATAAATTAAATGTTTGTTGGTTGTGTAATTAAAAAATGAACTTAAATTTGGACCCCTAGTTGTATACACACAGTACAAAAATGATTATTATGGTGTTGGGTATGTTGAAAGGGAGGATCACTAAGGTCTTTAGGGGGGGAGAAAGTGGGTACTCTGTGATGGGCGTGGTGCTAGAGATATGTGCATAAGAACCATTATTAATAGCATTGTAAACCACAGAAACTCGGTCAAGAAAAAGTTAAAAATGAATAATTCAAAAAATATTATGAAAAAATAAGACAAACAAAAAACCAATGAAGAGTTCTGATTGAAAACATGTCAATTATTCACAGAGGAACTTTCATCAGAAATGGGATTTTGGGTAATTTCTTTAGTTTGTCCTTTTATTTTCGGAGAAAATGATACTATAAATAAGGGAGGGCAGGTTGCTCCTAATGATTTATATAAATGTCTTTACAAGTTTCATATAAGAATTGAACATTGTCTTGTTTCGGAGGCATTGCTCTTTCAAAACACCCTCAAGTCAATGTTAGGTTCAATCTTTTGCTTGCTTGTGTTTTTTATTTGAGGGTGATATTTGTCAGTGCTTAAGGGTTATTTCAAGCTCATTCTGTAGGGGAGATTCTAAGTGGTACTTGGTCCAGACCTCTACATGCAAACCCTGTGCTATCTTTGAGCTATCTTTGAGCTATGCAACCTTTGAGCTATCTCCCTGGCCCTGAAATGAACTTTGCAAATGTTCATTTACAAAGTTTTAATTGCCAAGTTAAACCTGATCAATTTATGAATGAGAAGCCACTCTCTCACTGTCTGTTCCTCTGAGATGTAGTTTAGAGATATCAGATGAACAGAATCTTGCAGCATTTTGTCTTGTGTCTGTCTAGCCAATTTCACTCAACACATTGTCCTTCACAAACATCCATGTGAAAAAGATGGGAGAACTTTTTTTTTTTCAATCTTTGGTTCATCAGTAAATGAACTGAGAGCCTACCTACTACCGAGAATATCCTACCCACGTGGCAGAGCTTCCTGGCAAGCTATCTGTGTCATATTCAATAAGTCAAGTACAGTAATGATGATGGACCTCTTTCCCATGACCTGACCAAATGGTTTGAGGCTCTTCATGTTCCTGTAGCGAGCAGATGCCGTAGGGCTACACTAGCATTCGACAGGGATGAATGAAGATGTTACTGGTGCCCATTCAAGCAAATCGATGAACATCGGGAAAACAAGTGATACAAGTGATACGTACTTTTTGGTATAAGTATTTTATATCTTATTTTCCAATTCAGTTTGGGCATTTAAGTTGTTTCCATATCTTGGTTATTACAAAGAAGGTAGCATTGAGTTGGCAGTGTTAATATCTTTTTAAGATCTGATTTTGTACCTTTAAAGTATATACACAAAAAACAGGGATTGCTGGACCACATGTTTTTAAGTCTGAATACTTTCACATTGCTTTCCACAGTGACTGCTGAGTTACATTTCCATCAGGATTCCAATTTCTCCACACCTTTACCACCCACACTTTTTTTTATTTGTTTTGCTTTGTTTTATAAAAGTCATCCAAATAGGTATGAGATAGTCTCTCATTGTATTTTTTATTTGCATTTCTCTGAGTATTAGTGAGACTTAGCATCTTTTCATGTCTGCTGGTCATTTATATAGCATCTTTAAAGAAATGCCTGTTCAAGTTCTTTGTTCATTTTCCTCAATTTTTTTATTGAATCACCATGAATTTCAAAGTGACAAAGTTATTCATGATTGAATTTCAATTATACAATGCATCAGCTTCAGTCTCTTCGACCATCGACCACTTTCTTCCACCAATGTCCCCAGTTTTGCTCCAGCACCCCCACCCTGCCCCCCTGGCAGGCACTTTATTCCAACTTTCAGCTGTCCATCTCCTCCAGAGTCTGTTCATTTTTAAATCATATTGTTATTGTTTTTAACATTGAGCTTTAGGAGTGCTTGGATATTACTCTTTTATCAGATATGCAAACATTTTCTAGCATTTGATAAATTGACTTCTCTCCCTGTTGGCTATTTTCTATGCTACTCTCAGTTACCTGCAGTTATTTATTTCTTTTTTGCTTTATTGATTATGCTTTGGTGTCACATCCAACAAATCACTGTCTAGATCGATGCCATGAGAGTTTTTTTTTTCTTTGCTTTTTGGGTCACACCTGGCGCAGGGCTTACTACTAACTCTTGCTCAGGAATTATTCCTGGCGGTGCTCGGGGGACCATATGGCATGCAGGGGATTGAACCTGGGTCCTCCGCATGCAAGGCAAATGCCCTACCCTCTGTGGTATTGCTCTGGCCCCCATGAGAGTTTGTATGTCATATAGTCATCTAGGAGTTTATGGATTTGATTTCTGTGTTTAGATCTTTAGTCAAATTTGAATTTTGCAGAGATAATAAATGCACAAGATGAGAGCCTACTACTGAGAGTATACCACCAGCATGGCAGAGCCTGGCAAACTACCCGTGTCATATTTGATATGCCAAAACCCAGTAACAAATATAGACTTTATTCCCATGACCTGAAGGAATTGTTTGGGGCTCTTCATGTACCTGGAGCAAGCAGATGTCCTTGGGCTACCCTAGCACCCGGCAGGACATATGGAGATGTTTCTGGTGCCCACTCGAGCAAATCTATGAACAAAGGGAAGACAAGTGACACAAGTCACAAGTGATATAAGAGGCTAATTTTAATCATTTGTATAAGGATAGCTTTACCAGCACCATTTATTTATAAAGAAACCATCCTTTCCCCATATGTGTTCATTGTCAAAGCTCAGTTGAGTTGACAATATAGATTTATTTCTGGTCTCTCTTTTCTGTTCACATTAAGATCAGTCTGTTTTTAATGCCATATTTTAAATACTGCAGCTTTGTAATATATTTTCAAAATGCGGAAGTGTGATGTTTTCAGATCTGTAATCTCAATATTGCTTTGATTATTTGAGAGATTTAGTGGTTCCATATAAATGTTTGTGTTTCTATATTTTTATAAAACTATTGTTTATTTTTGATAGTGATAAAATTAACTTTCATATATGAGCACAGCTATCTTTCCACTTACTTTTTATAAATTAAAAACTTTTTACTTTGAAATTCTCTTACTTCCTCAGTTGAGTGTATTCCCAAGTATTTTATCCTTTTTCTGCTTTATAACTGTTTTAGTTCATTTTAGAATAGTTTAGTGTTAACAGAGAAATGAACCTGATTTTTATATATTTATTTGTATATTTATTATTAGTTTAAACGGATTAGTTTGTGACTCTGGATGTGTCCATTTGGTTTTATTCCTTAAGGAATGACTTTGATTCATATAAAAATTTTAATTGTTCTCATTTCCAATCATGAGGAATCACTAGCCCAGATACAGTGCATCCTACTGTGTGTAGGGACTTCATTTGGTGCCATGGCAGGCACATGAGAAATAAAACAATTCATGTAGTAGTGCATTGCAGTTACCACTGCGTGACAGCCTCTGAAGATAAATCCGTCTGGCTACAGCTTTTCTAGAAGTGACCACTGACCAGCCCATTCAAATACAAGACAAGGAATCCCATTTTATTTCTTTTTCTAGACATTATCCTGGGGGCTATTTGTGGTGATCAAAACATATGGATGTATTCATCTTTACCCACTGGTATGCAGACATAAGGAAGAGCAAGCTAATATATAAAAGACTTCAAAATCAGGGGCCGGGTGATAGTCCAGCGGGTAGAGCGCTTGCCTTGCACGGCCGGCCCATGCCGGCCTGGGATCGATCCCCGGCATCCTGTATGGTCCCCCGAGCACCGCCAGGAGTAATTCCTGAGTGCAGAGCCAGGAGAAACCCCTGAGCATTGCCGGTGTGACCCCCCAAAAAAAAAAAAAAAAAGACTTCAAAATCAGACAAGTTCTAGGGGAATGGAAACATTATTCTACCTTTTTTTTCCTGTATGATACATTCTGTGCCCCTTCACAGCATGAATACATATAAATATTCCCAGTTTAATATCTCTATTTAGAGCCCTCCTGCCCTTTGAATTCTCTCTCCCAACCCCATGCTGAATAGTTCTACTTTCAGGAAACCGTCCTAGTCTTCTTGCTTTTCCCTTGGATTCACCTGCTCAGAATTCCTAGTTTGCAATCCTGTACACTTATCTAGATTTCCCCTATAAAACTATAGACTTTGATATTATGCTTTATGTGAATTGGTTGTGTTTCCCAGATGATGCATTTCACAAAGGCAAGAGTCACATTTGATTAATTTCCATTTTTTTTCAGTGACTTGCACTTATTAAGTACTTAGGAAATTCTGATTGAACCAATAAGATCATCCAAAATCCAACCCTTGAAGGCAGCTTTATTATGGGATTTGAGCCAAGACTCCTTTCCCAACAAACCCAGAGCTTCCAGAAAAAAAATAGATTTTTATATTGGTACATCAATTTTTATTTTATACCTTATAGTTTATCATTGATTTATAATACTATAGAACAGGGAAATACCTCACCCATAAAATCATGTCATCAGACCCTGTTTGATGATGAGACAGACACATTTTTCTCTCCCTAGCTTCCAATGGCCCATAGACCTATACTGTAGAGCCTGAGAAAAATGCTATAAATAACTAAATTGCCCTTTGCAGAATCAAAGATTTGCTGAACCTGCTATGGAATTTTAGGATCATATGCATATAAGACTCTGTATGTGTATAAGACTCACCTTACCTGCCACCAAAGTTCCAGCACGGCCCCCTCCAAAGGTATCCATTTCTCCAATTCCTCCTACCCACATCTCCTTTTCCATCTGTTAACCACCATAGTTTTCAGTAGCTCTAGGATCTAGTTTTGCTATTATTTTACTAGTATATTTGCCTAAGTCATTTATATTCCACATATCAGTGAGACTATCTATCTGGTCTTTTACTTCTTACTTGTTCCACTTAGGACAATCACCTCAAATTCCTCTCATTTTGTCCCATGCAGCACTATCACATCATTTTTCATAGCTAAGTAGTGCTCCACTAATCTTGGGTCATTTTGTGAGGGGCAGTGAAGTTGCTTCTGTGTATTGGACATTGCAAGCAATGCTGTAAATTCAGTAGATCCTTTATTTATTATTATTTATTTTATTTTTGTTGAGAGAAATGGCTATAATAGATTTTAAAATATCATCCTACCAGGAATCTAGCTAAAGAAAAAGAAGAAAAAAAAATGTGGGCCTGGTAGAAAGACGTGCAAGGTGCAAGTTCAATCTCTATTCATTGCTAGCTAAAACCTATAAAGTAATTTAATACATTTCAAACACAGGTGTTTTTTTTCTCAACTGCAAAAATGTGGTTGTTGGACTTTCCAGATGGTTATTAGGATTTACTGAAGTAGCTTATTCTCCCAAATGCTTGAAGGCAGAACTAAAATCCAAAAAGTTAACTTTATGCTTCTGTGAATGTTATCTTTTTCCTCCTCCATTTATAAGTTTCCCTAGTTCCACCTTGCCCTTCCTTCTATGTCTAACCTGTGCACATTACTATTCACACAAAGCTCATCCTAGCACAAGCTCTAGCCTACTGCTAACAAAAGTCCAGTTGTTAAAATGGCAATCCTTGTCAGGAATACAAGGATAAAGATAGTGAATGAGGTCCAGAAACAGTGATTAAAAATCAAGTGCCCCTTTGTGATTATAGTCAATATACTCTGGTGATAATCACTGCAGCAGCATGATCATAAGAAAGGCAATGTACAAATGCAGTTGGTATTGCACTGTGCATCCCATTCAAAGACTCATGTTTAGTTCTCTGGTCAAGAAGCTTCTTCCAGTGCCCACCCCCATCATCCTATAGTTCCTTATCTATGACTAGGGCCACTTGGGTGGAACTTAAGGAAGCTCAAAAATGAACCAAGCGGAACTTTAGTGCCAAAATGTGAGGGGGACCAGACCTGGCCTTGTGAGGCTCTTGTGTAATGTGATACTCCCTAGTTCAGAACAATGCCCTGTAGAATAAGACTTTGGCAGAGGGTCACTTCTGAATTGGGGCCAAGGTCACAGTCACTCCTTATGGGATGTAGGTAGTGAAAGAGGTAGATTGGCTTGGATTCTACAGGGAAATAGAAATATATTTTGGTTTCTCTATTTTTCTGCCTGCTTTCTTTACCACTATAACAGCCATGGGCTTTCTACCTTGAAATGTTGCTGTAATCTTTCCATTGCATTCTTCAATCTAGTAGCTCACTTTCCAATTCTCCCTCTGATTAATTATTTTGAATATGTCTTAGGTTACTGGATTTTAGTTTTGACTACTCTCCATTATCATAGTCCTATCCTGCATATACCTAAACCACTTAGATCTCACAAAGTAACTAAAACTTCTAAATATCCAGGACTCATGCCTCTGAGAGAGGAGGTGGGTACACAAGAAATCTAGCCTGTGTGATATTCTTATTAAACCTCTGAGGGATTCTCTCATTGGATAGCATTTAGTTTAACACTTGAGAAGAATATAATTTGTCACTAAATGAGGAGCCTAGTGGTCTAAGGTTTGATTTACTCAGCAAGGCTTTAGGGCAGGAATTAGCCATAAGCTACAGGGATGGAAAATGTGACCTGACTCTGTAGCAATGCTCCTGCACCTTGCCACATCATCTGTAACAGCCTTGCTAAAGGAGTGGGGATGAAAAGCTCCATTCTACCTCAGAGCAGGTTAGTCTATAGCTGGATCACACCCTTCCAATGTCAAGACGCTGCTTTACAGAAACCAGAAAACCTGTGTTTACAATTGGAAGAGGAGTGAGAAAAAATAGAAAGATGGCTATGTAACAGATCTGAAGAAACTTAGAAGTGATAGAGGCATTAGCTTGGAGATAGAAGACATTGGAGTTTCTAAGAGATGCTCACACATATCTGTAAGGTTGCCATTTGGAAGTCAGATCTAGCACCTTCTATATGATAACTGAAATCAATAGAGAGAGTCTAATTTCAGATCAATGGTAAGCAACTTTTCTCATGAACAGAGCTGGCTGTCTCTGGAAGAGGCTGTCTCATGAAGGAAGGAAACTTTCCACCAATGGTGGTGTTCAAGCAGAGTCCCCATAACAAACCCAAGAGCATAATCTAGAGGATGCCAATGTGACCTCTGATGGTGTCAATTTCACAACATTTTGATGTCAACGAGTCCAGAAACTAATTCCCAAGAGCAGACTTCCTCCTGCCTCTCTTTCTTTTCCCAACACATTAATTTTCTCTCCTTCACTGCTGGAAGGAAGGAAGAAGCCATAAGAGCTGGTAAGTGAGACAGGACTCTACCCAGCCCTCTAACTGAGACCAGCAATTAGCTGGACTAGAGCCTTTCAAGACTCACAAACTCTCAGCAGGTCATGATACTCTACCAGAGCTTATTTAGAATCTAGGGAAGGAAGCAGCCACAGGTAACAGGGGCTTAATTCTAAATCCATGGTAACCAAACATTAACATTTGCATTTAAAAACAGGAGCAAGAAAAAAAAAGAGAGCAGTGAAAAACTCTACTCAATTAAAACAGTTTACAAATGCAAATAAGCCTGACCTGGAAGAGAAAGGAACTTCAGAATGGTCAACCTTTCTCTCTTGACATTTGTGACCAGAGAGAATAGGGGGTGTGCACAAGAGTTGGAAGAAGGAGCTGGAGTGGGTGGGGAGTGGAGGATGAGGAGGGATAGAAAGATAATTAAGTTCTATACCATGAAACCTATAATTTCGCCTGACATGAAAATTAGCTAGGCAGCTAATTAGCTTTCTAATATCATTTGCTGCCATAGAAAGGATAAAAGTTTATGAATATATGAACCTACCTTAAAAAGATAAAAAGGGCTACAAGTTGGTGAGAGGGAATTAGCAGAGTCAGTCAGGCTTATTTCAGGCAGTTAGGAGAGTAACTATCTTTGCACCCTGAAAATTCCGCCAGAGACGGGGAGTTGTTTGCACACCACTGGCTCCTTGACTTTTTTTTGGCTTCCCTGAGTTGGCATTCAGTGGCTGGAAAATCCTGCTTAGAGTCTCCCTGTACTGCACTGAACTATATCTTTCTATATCTCCCCAGGCAGATTGTAATGGTGCCCTTTTGAGCCAATAGACACACCATCCTTACCCTTGACCAAGAAAAGTCTACTATCATCAAGTCACTTATGTATGAATCAATCAGATGACGAAGTTTACTCTTAGCAGCAAACCTGTTTACAGTACTAAACGCCCTCTCCCCTCCCCTCTGAACTGCTCTAGTCCCTCCTTAGTCTTCTTTACCAACTTCAATTTAATTTATTTATTTAGACTTGAAGTCTTGGGAAAGCTTCTAGAACTCAGACTGACCTTGGGAAATCTCCCTTTTTTCCCCCCTTTAAAATCTAGGAACATCAACTACATGGTGGACTATGAGGTTCTAGCTCTCCTACTTTCCCTACAAACATTGAGTTTTCACAATTTGTCATGAATAAGAATACCAAGAGTATAGCTGAGAAGTCCCCACACCCAAGTTGAGCAAAATATCTGACAAATAGAAACACTGAAAAATTAAGAATAGTTTCAGTTTATCTGTGCCAACCCTTTCCCATGGTGGCACAATTCTGAGCCAAGGGAAACCCTCTCAATCTGTGATTTCTCCCATAGAGAAAGTGAAAGAAAAACAAATAACCCACTTCTGCAGTCATAAAGCTTCTACAAGCCATTGGACACTCATGGCATATCCAAGAGTCTATATCTATCTCATATCACCACAACACTGAGATAATTGTCATGACTGAAGTGCTGAGAATAGCATGAAACAGAGAAAAGGAGTTCACAGCAAAAGACACATGAATTTCAATCACTATCACTATCACTATCTTCCCGTTCATCATCTATTTGCTCGAGCAGGCACCAGTAATATCTCCATATGTCCTGTCTCATGCTAGTAGAGCCCAAGGGCATCTGCTTGCTCCAGAAACATAAAGAGCTCCCAAAACCATTATATTAGGTCATGGGAATGACCTAATATAATTGTTACTGGTATTTGGCATATCGAATACGACACGGGCAGCTTGTTAGGCTTGCCATGGGGGTGGCATACTTCTGTAGTTACCTCTAAATACAGCATTTATATAAAAATGGTGATTTGAGCAACTCTGTAAGTTAAATTGTTCTAACAAACAAGTACATCACATTCCACTGAATACAACAGAATACACATTCTTCTCAAGTCTGCACAGAACATTTTCTAGAGAGGACAGATTCTATGTTATTCTTTGTTACCACAAACTAAATCTTAATCAATTTTAAAAGTCTGAAATAATTTCAAGTATCTTGCTTGGTCATAATGATAGAAAAATAGAAAAGAATAATAGGTAGAAATTTGAAAATATTCATAAGCATTTGTGGAAATTAAGCAACCCATTCCTAAACACCAATATATCAAAGAAGATATCAAAAGAAAAATTAAAACAATTTTTGAGTCAAATGAAAAATAAAAAACAAAATATATAGAGTAGAGCAAGAGTAGAAATTCAAAAGTAATAAAGGCTTATACTTTGAAAAAGAGATATCAAATAAATAGCCTGGAAGTTTTACTTTAAAAGGACTCAAAAAATAAAGAACTAAACATGAAGTTATCAGAAGGAAGTAAATAATAAATAATAAAACAGGAGTAAATTAAATAGAGATAAAAATAATATAATCAAGATATTCTTAGAAGATTAAATTGATATATATTTAGGATCAATCTTAGGCTAAGAATAAAAATAATATATAAAATATTATAGATGAAAGAGAAGATAGAGAAGATATTACAACTGAGACCATAAAAATATAAAAGTTTAGGAAGACAAAAAATTGGACAACACCAACACCAATATAATTTAAAGATCTCTGGATGCACACA